>JAVKPL010003960.1:0-21061 GCA_032173675.1 Gastrolobium villosum
AGCCAGTTTTATAATAGAGCTACTTTTATGAGATAAACCCAAATGATTTTTTGTGAATCAAAACTTTGTGTACCTAGACTCAAAATTCCATTTTTCCTCTACGTAATCATGTGTATTATTGGTGTATGATATGTCATTTTTTTTTATTATGCCTAATGAGTTTCAATTTGCAGTATTCCACATCTGAAAATTGTGGTTCAGTTACTTGCAAATATGGAAAGCAGCCAGCTTAGTTCACTGTCCCAAAATCATCCTCTCAAGGTATAATAGCTTTGTCACAGACACTCATGTATATTACCTTCTGATTGAAATGAAAATGGGGGAAATTAGGTAAAGGAAGCCCATAAGAGAACTTAAAATGGCTCCTTTGGTCGAATTGGTGAAGGCTTGACAGAAAGTCTTTGTTCTTCAAATGCTTTCTACAATGTTCCTTTCTCCACCAGGGAAAGAAGAAAGGAAGAAACAAAATTTAAAAAGCTTGTGCGTGAGTGAGGTCAACTTTTTGAATTACATTTGTACTATGCGTGACTGATCATGTTCTATCATTTGCCCTATCAGGAACTTGAACCAGGAAACCAATCTCAAGGGACAGGTTAATGAAATGTATGTTGCTTGGGAATCTCACCTCTCATCAATTCATGCAGAATTTTTAGAAGGTTTGAAACCAAACTGATCATCCTTAATTTCATCGTCCAGATATTTTCCTTCTTGGACTCTTCTTGCAAAATGTTGTTCCCTTTTGCCTCTTGTTCTATTAATCTCATTAATTTAGGAAGAGTTCCCAACTTTTTTCATTATCCTTATCAGCATGATTAGTGGGGTGATCAAAATCATAAGATGTGATTCTTGTATTGTCAATTTCAAAAGAATCACTTTCAAGTATGTATTTGGTCTTAACACAAAAGAAGAAAGAAAGATTAATGTAGTGATGAGGTGAGAGGTAAAGAAACCAGGATAATTTAGAAAATCCATTTATTAATAGCAAATATCGAAAAAGAAACATGTGAACCCGTTTTTTCAAAAAGTCTTCCAAAGCCTTTGGCTGTGCAATAGGATTAGCATTACAAAATTACTTTGAGTGAGAATCTAAGATCTTGGGCAACTTGGTGATCTCCTAATTGTTGAGCTCTGTACTTGGAGAACATCAATAAACCAAGTTAATGTTATGATCCATAGGATGATACAACCGAGCTTTTGAAGCATCGGGCTGATGTTTTTGGATCAAGTGACCGCTATTGATGATAATCATCCTTTATGTCATGTATGTGTACACATTTTCAGCTTGTGCTTTTGGTTTTTTCATCTTTGATAATCAAACTTTCGCCAAATGTTATGTGCAAAATGATGCATCTTTTATTGTTTTTATTTAAATCAATTTTCTTTTGTTGCTATGCTACTAATTCCTGACAAAATAAAAAACCACTTACTGCGGTGGCGGCACTTCTACTCCCTAGTCCCTACGACAACACAACATTGTATCTTAATTTTTTTATTGTACTTCATCAGTACTAAATTCAACATTAATTGTTATCCTCTTTTGATAAAAGAGATTTTAATGTAGATAGAGAAGGATGAAGGAATACTAAAGTCAACACTAAATTTTCACATTACTGATAAAAGTTAAGATTGAGACACAAAAGCTAGTATCAGATGCAGGCATTTTAACCAGCAAAATGACTTGACAGATAAACAAGGACAAAAGCTACATTGAAGAGTTCAGATATTATTAAAGCTCATGAAAATTACTTGTGCAGTACTAATTTATAAATTCATTGTGAACTCATGTAACCGAATGGAAGTACCACATAAAAGTTGGATACAGAAGTAGCCATCTACCATCTAGATCTGTTTCTTGTTCGTGATAAACAATTGCTTATTTACGTATTCCAATTTGTTTCTTTTCTGATTATAATGCTTCTGGAATCCCTGTTTTTGTACATGAAGGTCCAAATTGCAAATTCAGAAATAATGTGAACTGCTGTCAGTTGCATTCAAATAGTAAACAGTTTAATTTGATTCTCACAAAAGTCTTTATCCCAATTCTACAAATCCAGGTGGGATTACCTACCAAAATAATGAACATCTCTTTCCTAATCAAACAGTTGAAATGTTAACTTCTAATAATTGTGCTTCTATCTGCATTCTATATTATCAAAGAAAATTCTCGGTGCTCTAGTGCTTTATGGACATTTAAAGTAAAAACTCATTCATTGCCCTAATTGCATTTAGGGAAAAATGTTTATCCTTTTAAATGACACAACTTATATCCTTTCACTCTCACACAGAAGTGGGATCCACACCTTTATTTTTTTGTCAACTCTCTCTCCTCCTTTATCTATCTCTTTCTCTCTCTTAAAATGACACAACTTTACATCTTTTAAAATGACACACACTTTACCCTTGCATTTATTGTCTTCTTTATTTAAAGTTGTATTTAAGTATCAGGATTTTGGTCCAGGCTATGTGTTGTAGTCCTGTGACTTAGAAACACACTTTATATTTATGAGGTATTTCAGTTAGTTGTCTTGCAATTTTCATACAGGCAGTATTTTATGAAATTGATTAAGTAATCAAGTTGGCTAAGGTTAATGATGTCATAATTGAATTAAAGAAAAAGTTATTCCGCATTTTAATTAAGCATAGCTTAATACGATAGTATGTTAACAATCCGGGTTAACACGGGCTGTTACATTTTATGGTATCAGAGTACTTTCTAGGGAAAAGCCTGTATGTATTGCAATAACTTAGGATGTTTCGTTGTGTGTCTACTTTGTGTTCTCTCTGATTGGTGTGTATTATGATAATGCATAATTGTGCAGAGTCATGGTGCCACCAAGGAGGAACCAGAGTACGAGTGAGGATCAACCGGATCCTATCCTGGCTGCATTAGCTGAGATGCAGGCGGCTCGACTAGCCGACCAGGAGGCCACTAGGTTGGCAAATCAGGTGATGCTGGACGCCATCAGAGAGGCGAACAGGAGAGCCACTGCTGAGGTTCTGGAGGAGAACCGGATGGCCAACATGACTATGATGAGGGTCATGTTGGAGGAGATGAGGGCTGGTCCTGCTGCTGGCCTGTGTCCTCCACCACCTGCACCGCCACCACCTCCACCTCCACCTAGTCAACAGGAGGACACCCAGAGTCATATGGGTGAGGGTAGTCACTTGACGGGGGCTATGCAGGCCGTTCCCGTATTTGCTGAGGATCAAGACGAGATCGACCGCCGGCTGAATGCTTTCCGCAAGCATAAGCCACCTACCCTTGATGGGTCTTATGACCCCATTGCTGCTGCTAGATGGCTTCAGGCCCTGGACAAGATATTCAGGGTGATGCAGTGCACCGACCCACAGAAGCTGATGTTCGCCACATACATGCTGGAGGGCGATGCCCATGAGTGGTGGACGAACACCTCTCATGTGTTCGAGATGCAGGGGCATGTGATGACATGGCCGTTCTTTGAGGACTGCTTTCTAGGTCAGTACTTTCCTTATGATGCTCAGGAGAGGAAGCAGGGAGAGTTCGACATATTGGTTCAGGGCTCGTTGTCTGTGGACGAGTACCTGGCCAAGTTTAATGAGATAGTCAAGTTTGCTCATTTTCGTATGGCGAGGCCGACTCCCATCTTTCTAGCTGCTAAGTTCCGGAGGGGACTTAATGAGGTCATTGCTGGACATCTTGCTGGTTCTGCTTCAAGAGACTTAGGGGCTTTGGTACAGCAGTGCCGTGACATTGAGGACTACTGCAGTGCGAGTCAGGCCAAGAAGGCCAAGATTGAGGTTCCACAGGGTACTGGTGGTTCCGTTTCCTGGAGAGACAGGAAGTTTGGATACAAGGGCAAGGGAAAACAGTTGGCGGCTAAGCAAGCGCCAAACCAGTTGAAGAAGACTTCTGCTCAGGGGAACACAGCGAGACCTCCTGCTCCCACATGCTCGGGATGCAGGAAGTCACATTTTGGGCCGTGTGCTACAGGCCAGTTGATATGCTTCCAGTGTGGCAAGGAGGGCCACTACTCCAGAGATTGCCCGACGGTGAGAGCAGCTGCAGTGCAGGCCGTTCCTTTGCAGTTGGTTCCTACAGGGGCACCAGCAGTGCCACCTACTACTGGGCGTGTGTACACCCTAGATCGTCAGCAGTCGGACAGAGCTCCGAACCTGGTCAGAGGTACTGTTACCATTGGTGGTTCAGCTGTTGATGTGCTTTTTGATTCCGGGGCAACGCATTCATTTGTTGCTACCCCTATTGCTGTGGGGCTTGAGTTGCCCAGTGATGTGCTTTCTCCACCGATGCGGGTGACCACCTCCACCGGAGAAAAATGTTTGACCTCCACTGTGCATCGCGATGTAGCGTTTCAGTGGGATGGCCGTGACTTCTCGGTAGATCTGATAGGATTGCCGATGGCCAACTTGGAGATTATTCTGGGCATGGATTGGCTGTCCAGAAATTGTGCATTGATTGATTGCTGTGCCAAGAGAGTGGTGATGTCTCCGGGTGGGTCCACAGCCAGTTCCTCACCGTTCATTTCAGTCCTGCAGGCGAGGAGGGCCTTGAGAGCAGGGGCATTTGGCTATGTTATGTTGTGAGGTTTGGTGAGTGGGACACAGAAGGATCTCACTGGCATTCCTGTGGTGAGTGAATTCCTCGAGGTGTTTCCCGAGGAGATTCCTGAGTTTCCACAGCAGAGGGAGATAGAGTTCTCCATTGATTTATTGCCTGGTGTGGGGCCTATTTCATTGGCTCCATACCGGATGTCGCCACCGGAGTTGGCAGAGCTGAAGAAGCATATTGAGGAGCTTTCAGCGAAAGATTTCATTCGGCCGAGTGTGTCTCCTTGGGGAGCACCGGTCATTTTTGTGAAAAAGAAAGATGGGACTATGCGATTGTGCACCGACTACAGACAGTTGAACAAGGTGACAATCAAGAACAAGTATCCCCTTCCACGCATTGATGATTTGCTGGATCAGCTCAGGGGTGTTTGCGTATATTCCAAGATTGATCTCTGGTCCGGTTACCATCAGATACGAGTAAAGCCGGAGGATGTCCCAAAGACAGCATTTCGCTCGAGGTACGGGCATTATGAGTATTTGGTGATCCCGTTTGGACTCACCAATGCACCCGCAGTGTTCATGGACTACATGAACAGGATCTTCCAGCCGTACCTGGATCAGTTTGTGATCGTCTTCATTGACGACATCTTGATTTACTCTAAGACAGAGAAGGAGCATACTGAGCACTTGAAGATTGTTTTGCAAGTGTTAAAAGAGAAAAAGCTATATGCTAAGCCGTCAAAATGTGAGTTTTGGCTCAAGGCAATGAAATTTCTGGGTCATGTGATTTCCGCTGATGGAGTTGCAGTTGATCCTAACAAGATTGAGGCTGTGATGGATTGGGAGCGGCCCAAGACGGTTACAGAAGTGAGAAGCTTCTTGGGTTTGGCAGGGTACTACAGGAGGTTCATAGAGGGATTCTCCAAGATGGTGCTACCGATGACTCGCCTTAATAGAAAGGAGACTCCATTCGTGTGGACACATGAGTGTGAGGAGTGTTTCCAGGAGTTGAAGGAGAGACTGACTACCGCTCCTGTGTTAGTCCTTCCTGATCCTGCGGAGCAGTTTGAGCTTTATTGTGATGCCTCTGGTAAAGGACTAGGCTGTGTGTTGATGCAAAAAGGGAAAGTTGTTGCTTATGCTTCAAGACAGTTGAAACCTCATGAGGAGAACTACCCGAGTCACGACTTGGAGTTGGCAGCTATTGTTTTTGCTTTCAGGATTTGGAGGCATTACCTGTTTGGCATGAAGTTTGCTGTATTCAGTGACCACAAGAGTCTGAAATATCTATTTGACCAGAAGGAGTTGAACATGAGACAGTGGAGACGGATGGAGTTCTTGAAGGACTACGACTTTGAGTTGAGGTATCATTCTGGCAAGGCCAATGTGGTAGCCGATGCTTTGAGTCGGAAATCCGTGAGCTTATCCAGCTTGATGATGAGCGACTATGAGGTGATCGAAGAGTTTAGAGACTTGAGAGTGAACTCCTTGTTTGGGGGCGCACTACTTGAGTTGGAAACAACAAAAGTGATTAATAAGCTGATGGAAAAGTTTAAAGAGGCGCAAGTGCAAAGAGAGTGCCTTGATTATGTGAAGAACCAGGATGGTGTGTCTTGGAACGAGGATGGTTTGCTGCTGTTTCAGAAGAGGGTTGTAACCCCTCGAGGGCCATTGACTGAGGAGGTTATGGCCGAGGCTCATAAGGGCCATTTTACTATCCACCCTGGTGCGACAAAAATGTACCAGGACTTAAAAAGAAATTTTTGGTGGCCGGGCATGAAGAAGGACATAGCGGTCTACGTGTCCAAATGTTTGATATGTCAAAAAGTGAAGATTGAGCACCAAAAATCGTCTGGCAAACTTCAACCTCTTGAGATTCCACAGTGGAAGTGGGAGAGTATTTCCATGGACTTCGTGGTGGGATTGCCCAAAACTCAGGCTGGTTGTGACTCTATCTGGGTCATTGTGGACAGATTGACCAAGTCTGCCCATTTTCTTCCAGTGAAGGTGAGCTTCACTATAGAGCAGTTGGCCAAGCTATATGTCCGCGAGATTGTGAGGCTTCACGGGGTACCCGAGAGTATCATAAGTGATAGGGACCCTGTAACAGCCCGTTGTACACCGGTATTGTTAACATTGATTATGATATTAAGCGCAGTTACAATCACAGTGATTAGGTTAATTAAATTACGGGCAAATTTTTCTTTTAACATATTCCTTTTCTTTTTCATAAATACATTTTCCGTAATCAATTAAAACCACACTATAATTGTAAATGCCATTTGCGGAATCATTCACTTTCTAACCTCATAAATCTTTCTTTTTATTCATTTCATTTAAACTCACCATCTTACTCTCATCTTTTACCAAGTTGTAGTCCTTTACATTGTCTACGCGTGGTTTCAAACCACGCATCATTTGGAGTTCTACCCATCAAGTTATACCCCTTTCTTTTAGTCTAGAAAAACCTGAATTTTCGAAAATTACACTGTGGTAATCGATTACCAGAGGGTGGTAATCGATTACCACCTGTCAAAAATGAGGCAGTAGCCAATTTTTCAATTCCTCTGTTCTGGTAATCGATTACCAGCTTTGGGTAATCGATTACCTCACATGGTAATCGATTACCAAAGGCCAGTAATCGATTACCAGTGCAGACAGTAGCCAATTTTCCGTCCCCTGTTGCATGGTAATCGATTACCATGCTTGGGTAATCGATTACTATGCAGCAAAATGACAGATTACAGCAGTTTTGAGCCCAAGAAAGGTTGTGTAATCCATCCCTAACCCCTTGGTACTCCACATAACACATAATCATGTCCTAATGTTGGCTCTAGGCCCTTCCATCATGCATTTTCCTTAAGTTTAACATCATTTACATCATCCTCAAAATAATGGCCATTTACATGCAAATATGGACCATTTTTACAACATTATACATCAAGACTTCAAGGCTATGAATGTGGCAATGGACAAGTCCCATGCTCACCCAAAATATACAGTTATCCAAGCCATGAATAATAAAACATAAACAAGACTTAGCATATGACCATGAACACTAACAAAAGCATGGAAATGACATCATGCAATATGTTCATGACCTATGTCTCAAAATACTAATGGTATGCTATGTGCACTCCATAAACTCCTCCAAAAAGCCATGCAATCCAAATGCACCGCATGCCAATCCAACGTCCACTATACGGGCTTCTTGCCCGAAGCTCCTCCCGGCTCATAGTGACCTGAAATGTGGTCCCCCAAACACGGGGTGAGATATACAGATATATCTCAGTAAACCAATGGAGCTAGAGGCTCTCTCCACTCCATGGCTCACTAAAATGTATCAAAATGGCATAATATGGCATGCAAGTAAAACAATATCACCATCCACCTGGAGACACCCAAGAACATCCACTCATGGATTCGTGTTCAAGGACTCCATCATATAACTCCCGAGACAGTCCTGGCGCCTCTCCCATGGTTGAGAAGACTCCATGGCAATACCCAACCGGAACTCCTCACGAGCCCTATCCGGCGGACGTCCCACGTTTGGATCATCCTGGCGCCGCTCCCAGAGTCGACTCCACGGCAATACCCGACTGGCATTCTCACAAGGATGAATCCAGCGGATGTCCAAACTCCACTTGTCAACTGGCCAGTGACCACACAATTTTCACACAATACAAGCAATATGCATACAAGCACACAAACACATCATGTCATAACTACATAATCCAACCACAACCTTCCTCTAGGTGTGGTGGAGCTCACTAGGGATCAAACCCAAGTTCCAAGAGTTTACCTTAACACGAGCAACACCGTTCCAAACGTATGCTCCAAATCAACTTTTCACAATTCCAACCGTGTGAGGCACCCTACAACAATCATTAAATCCAAATTACACCAAAACTCATTTTTCATCAAAATTCCTCAAATTCCTCTAAGTTAAAAACCTATATTTTTCACCAAAATTTAACATAGCATTTCTAGCTTACAAACATGATTCTAAGGCCTTTTCATCTAATAGCATTTTTGCATTTGGGCTCTCTATCATCACACATCTAAAATCAAAGCTTTGAACACATATTCATAGATCTAAGAAATCAACTATCAAAAGACCACAAATATACTTACAATGTGTTGTATGATCACCACCAAGGCTTCACTAAACCATTTGAAGATCAAAACTCCAAGAAATCTCCAAAACACTAATGGGTCGAATCTGAGTTGCTCAAAAACGCGGCCAAGGAGGTGGATTCAAGGCTTCTAAGTGCTACCAATGGCTTTGGAAGGTTGTTTACGATAGATTTCAACACCAAAATCAAGCGATTCGGTGGAGAAACGAAGAAATGGGAAGAAATGTGAAGAATGGTGGTTTTCTCTCTTTTTGCAGGGAAGGAGCGCGCAATGGAGAAGAAAAGGAGGAGGAAAGAAGAAGAAAAAGAGGGTGGGGCCAAGTGACTTCGGTCACACGGGTCCCACACGCGATCTAACTTTAACTCCGATAAAAATTCCGATCATAAATTCTTAATCTACGTATTTTTCCAGTCCATGACATATTTTTCTTTCTCCAAAATAATGATAAAAATTTCACACCTATCGGTACACTCACATCACAGTATTTTAACACTAAAATTTCACTATTCATCAATTTTTCTCAAATTTGCCTATTTACTCAATTTTTCGCCCTGATTCCATTTCCAGTATTACTTTTGTCATTTGAAATCTCTAACTCAGTATTTAAGCCTCATAACACACGGTTGGCAAATTACCATTTTGCCCCTTTTGGCCATAATCCTTGGATTTTCACTAATCCACCAGTTTTCATTTCACAAAATAACATTAAAATAAACATTTAAATATTTGAGGTGTTATATTCACCCCACCTTTTTGAAATTTTGTCCGCAAAATTAAATCATACCTGCTCACTAACTCAGGATATAGCCGGAGAATCTCGTCCTCCCGCTCCCAAGTAGCCTCCTCAGGTGTGCGGCCTTCCCACTGAATCTTCAGCATGGGAATCACTTTACTTCTCAATCGCTTTTCACTGCGATCCAAAACTGCAATAGGACCAATGGGAGTCTTCAAGTTCTCCCTGATTTCAATATTATCCGGCATCACCACATGTGATTCATCCGGAACATAACGTCGCAACTGCGACACATGGAAAACATCATGTAAATTAGATAATTGCGGGGGTAAGGCAAGCTGATAGGCCACCAATCCTACTCTTTTCATTATTTGATACGGTCCGATGAACCGTGGACTCAGCTTCCTCACACCCAACGCACGGCCAACACCTGTGACCGGCGACAAACGTATAAAAACATGGTCACCTTCTTCAAATTCCAGCGGTCTATGCTTATTGTCATAGTAGCTTTTCTGCCGATTCTGTGCCTGTTTCAATTTATTTCTGATCATTTCAATTTGCACTGTCGTTTCCTGCACAAAATCCGGACCAAACCTTTCCTTATCGCCTACCTCAGTCCAACAAGTGGGCGTACGACACCTCCTGCCATACAAAACCTCATATGGTGCCATACCTAGACTGGAATGAAAACTGTTATTATAAGAAAATTCAACCAGTGGTAAGTACCTATCCCAGGCATTACCCTGTTCCAGTGTACAAGCTCTCAGCATATCCTCAAGTGTCTGTATGGTCCTCTCAGTCTGACCATCAGTCTGCGGGTGATAAGCAGTGCTCAGTCGAAGCTGAGTGCCAAAAGCCTGCTGCAAAGCTCCCCAAAATCGTGAAGTAAACTTCGGGTCCCGATCACTCACAATGCTAATCGGTATCCCATGGAGTCTAACAATCTCCTTCACATACAACGTAGCCAACTTCTCTGTGGTGTAATCCACTCGCACTGGTAGAAAATGTGCAGACTTCGTGAGTCGGTCCACAATAACCCAAATCGAATCATAACCAGCTTGAGTCCTCGGCAATCCAACAACAAAATCCATTGAAATACTCTCCCATTTCCATTCAGGTATATCCAGCGGCTGAAGTAATCCAGCAGGTTTCTGATGCTCTATTTTTACTTTCTGACACACCAAGCACTTAGACACGTACTCGGCAACATCCCTTTTCATCCCAGGCCACCAGAACTTAACTTTCAAATCTTGGTACATTTTTGTGGCACCTGGGTGGATAGCATATTGACCCTTATGGGCCTCAGTCATAACTTCCTCTGCAAGTCCCCTGGGCACAACAATCCTGCCCTGATATAATAATAACCCTTGTTCATTAACAGATATGCCACTCTGGCCTTTTAAATACTTTATACTTTCGTTTCTGATTTGAGTCTCTTTAATCTTCTCGTGCAGCTCGTTCTCAATCCGAGTCAACTCCATATCACACATTCTTCCTGCAAAGAAATCCGTTATTTTCATATCACGGAATTGCTCAATCACTTCATTGTCCCACATCATCATATGAGATAAATTGACAGACTTCCTACTCAATGCATCTGCCACAACATTAGCCTTTCCCGGGTGGTATTTCAGTTCAAAGTCATAATCTTTCAAGAATTCAACCCATCTACGCTGCCTCATATTCAGCTCCTTCTGATCAAATAAATATTTCAAGCTTTTATGGTCGCTGAACACAGCAAATTTCATTCCATACAGAAAATGCCTCCAAATTTTCAAGGCAAACACAATAGCAGCCAATTCTAAGTCATGCGTCGGATAATTTTCTTCATGTGGCCTTAACTGCCTAGACGCATATGCAATCACTTTTCCTTCCTGCATTAGCACGCTCCCTAAACCTTTCTTAGAAGCATCACAATATAACACAAACTCACCCTCCGGATCAGGTAGAGTCAACACCGGAGCAGTGGTCAATTTCTCTTTCAGTAGCAGAAAGCAGTCCTCACATTCCTGGGTCCACACGAAAGGAGTATCCTTTCGTGTCAATCGGGTCAACGGTAGAACCATTGCAGAAAATCCCTGAATAAATCGGCGATAATAGCCAGCAAGCCCCAGAAAACTTCTGATCTCAGTCACAGTCTTAGGTCTTTCCCAGTCACTCACCGCTTCAATCTTGCTTGGATCCACTGCAACACCACTTGCAGAAATAACATGACCCAAAAATTGCACCTCAGACAACCAGAATTCACACTTAGACGGTTTAGCATAAAGCTTCTTATCCTTTAACACCTGCAACACAGTCCTCAAATGGTCGACGTGCTCCTCCTTACTCTTAGAATAGATCAAAATGTCATCAATGAACACAATTACAAACTGGTCCAGAAACGGTTTGAAAATGCGGTTCATATAGTCCATGAACACCGCCGGGGCATTAGTGAGCCCGAAAGGAATAACTTGATACTCAAAATGTCCATATCTGGATCGGAAAGCTGTTTTAGGTACATCCTCCGGTTTAATCCGAATCTGGTGATATCCGGACCGGAGATCAATCTTTGAAAATACACAGGCACCCCTCAACTGATCTAATAAATCATCAATACGCGGCAATGGGTACCGGTTCTTAATAGTCACTTTATTCAGCTGTCGGTAGTCAGTGCACAATCTCATGCTACCATCCTTTTTCTTTACAAATATCACCGGTGCTCCCCACGGAGACACACTCGGCCTAATAAAATTCTTTGCAGACAGTTCTTCAATATGTTTCTTCAACTCAGCCAACTCAAGTGGCGACATCCGGTATGGAGCCAAAGAGATCGGCCCCACACCAGGCAATAAATCAATCGAGAATTCAATCTCTCTCTCAGGTGGGAATTCCGGTATCTCATCCGGAAATACATCCTCAAACTCATTAACAACTGGTATAGCAGAAATCTCTTCCTTCTTGTCACCTACCAGTTCGCCCAACAGAACATAACCCAAATCTCCAGCCTTCAAGGCTTTCACAGTTTGACTCACAGACAAATATAAAGACGGACAAACAGACGGCCTCTCGTGAGATAGCAACAACCTCTTCCCGCAACAATCAATCATTGCGCAGTTCCAAGACAACCAATCCATCCCCAAAATTAAATTGACAGAGGCCAGGGGTAAGATAATCAAATCAATGGTGTAACCCCTGCCTAAATAGGTGAATTTCACATCTTCACAAATCCAAGACGATTCACTAACCTCTCCCGTAGCAGTAGTAATACGCATCGGAGGAACCATCTGTGTTACCTTTAAGTCCAACGCCTTAGCCACATAGTCCGCCACAAATGAATGTGTTGCTCCCGAATCAAACAATACAGATAAATCAACATTAGATAGAAAAATTATACCTTTAACCAAATTCGGAGCCTTCTCAGTACGTTGTGCGTTAGTAGTATAAACTCGTCCCACCGTAGGAACAACAGCAATAGGAGCAGCAGTAGTAGTAGTAGCTGGCGGCAAGGCCTGCAGATTCGCAGCCTGCCCCGAAGAAGATGTACAATTTCTAGCAAAGTGGCCACTCTGACCACATCTAAAACAATTCGACGTACCAGCACCACATACACCTCTGTGGTATTTCCCACACTTCCCACATTGTGGGGTAAAATATCTATTCGAAGCACCACCACCACCAGTATTTCCACCCTCTTGAACTGACCAGGAGGCTGCCTCACATGCAACCCCCTACCTCTATTATTATTATTGAAACCACCTCTGTTAGTATTACCAGAAGGACCAGGTGTCCTCTTAACATCTTGCTCTTTTGCCGAATCAGATTTCGGATACCTCCCATAAACAGTCTCGACCCTCTTACATTGGGTCACCAAATCAGCAAAGTTTCTCACCGCGGTATTAGACATCCTCTTAGCAATTTTCTCACTCAGCCCTCTTTGGAATTTAGCTGACAAGAACTCAGGAGTAGGTAAAGTACCTCCATAATTAGCAAACTTGACAAGTTCATTGAATTTTGCCACATAGGCATCCACATTCATAACTCCCTGTACCAGATTATCAAATTCACCTTGCTTTGCCTCCCGAACATCACGGGGAAAATATTCTTCATGAAATAATCCTTCAAACAAAGTCCAAGTCAGAACCTCACCCTGAATAATAAATGGGCGGGACACATTGTCCCACCACTCTTGGGCATCACCCTCCAGCATATAAACAGAATATAACAACTTCTGCGGATCTTGGCACCTCATAACTTGAAAAATCTTGTCCATACCCCTCAACCAAGCAGTGACCTCCTTTGGGTCCCTTGACCCCAAAAATGCGGGTGGCTTATGTTTCCTAAAAGATATGAGCCTACGCTCATCGTCAGCATTATCAAGCACCTGCCCAGCAGCCCCAGTAGATTGGGCAACAGATGACGGATCAGGAATATAGCTCGGATCAGTAGTAGTATGATGACTAGCCTCACCAGTGTGGTGACTAGCCCCACTCTCCCCCTGTTGGGGAGTAACAGATGGCGTCGGTGTAGGAGTCACCGTAGCCGTATGTGGAGGTGTATCCTCCCTCCTAGGACGACCTCTATCCGCCCTCAACTCAGCCATAAAGGCCTGCATCATATCCTGATTAGCTTTCATCAGGTTCTCAGTCATATTTCTATTTGCAGCCGTTTCCGCCTGCAGAGCATTCAGTGCTGCAGTGACCGGATCCGGTGGCAAAGGACCTGCACCCCGTGCCCCACGGCGACCTCGTGCCCTACTCATGATATCTGTACATGTAACACAAAGGAATGAGTTGATCAGACCCACACTGAGGAATCACATATACATTAATCATAAATAGTTCACAGATAGCTATGGCACACAAGATACAACATACACAAACAATCAGAGTTCCCTAAACAAAACTGCTCTGATACCATAAAATGTAACAGCCCGTTGTACACCGGTATTGTTAACATTGATTATGATATTAAGCGCAGTTACAATCACAGTGATTAGGTTAATTAAATTACGGGCAAATTTTTCTTTTAACATATTCCTTTTCTTTTTCATAAATACATTTTCCGTAATCAATTAAAACCACACTATAATTGTAAATGCCATTTGCGGAGTCATTCACTTTCTAACCTCATAAATCTTTCTTTTTATTCATTTCATTTAAACTCACCATCTTACTCTCATCTTTTACCAAGTTGTAGTCCTTTACATTGTCTACGTGTGGTTTCAAACCACGCATCATTTGGAGTTCTACCCATCAAGTTATACCCCTTTCTTTTAGTCTAGAAAAACCTGAATTTTCGAAAATTACACTGTGGTAATCGATTACCAGTGGGTGGTAATCGATTACCACCTGTCAAAAATGAGGCAGTAGCCAATTTTTCAATTCCTCTGTTCTGGTAATCGATTACCAGCTTTGGGTAATCGATTACCTCACATGGTAATCGATTACCAAAGGCCAGTAATCGATTACCAGTGCAGACAGTAGCCAATTTTTCGTCCCCTGTTGCATGGTAATCGATTACCATGCTTGGGTAATCGATTACTATGCAGCAAAATGACAGATTACAGCAGTTTTGAGCCCAAGAAAGGTTGTGTAATCCATCCCTAACCCCTTGGTACTCCACATAACACATAATCATGTCCTAATGTAGGCTCTAGGCCCTTCCATCATGCATTTTCCTTAAGTTTAACATCATTTACATCATCCTCAAAATAATGGCCATTTACATGCAAATATGGACCATTTTTACAACATTATACATCAAGACTTCAAGGCTATGAATGTGGCAATGGACAAGTCCCATGCTCACCCAAAATATACAGTTATCCATGCCATGAATAATAAAACATAAACAAGACTTAGCATATGACCATGAACACTAACAAAAGCATGGAAATGTCATCATGCAATATGTTCATGACCTAAGTCTCAAAATACTAATGGTATGCTATGTGCACTCCATAAACTCCTCCAAAAAGCCATGCAATCCAAATGCACCGCATGCCAATCCAACGTCCACTATACGGGCTTCTTGCCCGAAGCTCCTCCCGGCTCATAGTGACCTGAAATGTGGTCCCCCAAACACGGGGTGAGATATACGGATATATCTCAGTAAACCAATGGAGCTAGAGGCTCTCTCCACTCCATGGCTCACTAAAATGTATCAAAATGGCATAATATGGCATGCAAGTAAAACAATATCACCATCCACCTGGAGACACCCAAGAACATCCACTCATGGATTCGTGTTCAAGGACTCCATCATATAACTCCCGAGACAGTCCTGGCGCCTCTCCCATGGTTGAGAAGACTCCATGGCAATACCCAACCGGAACTCCTCACGAGCCCTATCCGGCGGACGTCCCACGTTTGGATCATCCTGGCGCCGCTCCCAGAGTCGACTCCACGGCAATACCCGACTGGCATTCTCACAAGGATGAATCCAGCGGATGTCCAAACTCCACTTGTCAACTGGCCAGTGACCACACAATTTTCACACAATACAAGCAATATGCATACAAGCACACAAACACATCATGTCATAACTACATAATCCAACCACAACCTTCCTCTAGGTGTGGTGGAGCTCACTAGGGATCAAACCCAAGTTCCAAGAGTTTACCTTAACACGAGCAACACCGTTCCAAACGTATGCTCCAAATCAACTTTTCACAATTCCAACCGTGTGAGGCACCCTACAACAATCATTAAATCCAAATTACACCAAAACTCATTTTTCATCAAAATTCCTCAAATTCCTCTAAGTTAAAAACCTATATTTTTCACCAAAATTTAACATAGCATTTCTAGCTTACAAACATGATTCTAAGGCCTTTTCATCTAATAGCATTTTTGCATTTGGGCTCTCTATCATCACACATCTAAAATCAAAGCTTTGAACACATATTCATAGATCTAAGAAATCAACTATCAAAAGACCACAAATATACTTACAATGTGTTGTATGATCACCACCAAGGCTTCACTAAACCATTTGAAGATCAAAACTCCAAGAAATCTCCAAAACACTAATGGGTCGAATCTGAGTTGCTCAAAAACGCGGCCAAGGAGGTGGATTCAAGGCTTCTAAGTGCTACCAATGGCTTTGGAAGGTTGTTTACGATAGATTTCAACACCAAAATCAAGCGATTCGGTTGAGAAACGAAGAAATGGGAAGAAATGTGAAGAATGGTGGTTTTTTCTCTTTTTGCAGGGGAGGAGCGCGCAATGGAGAAGAAAAGGAGGAGGAAAGAAGAAGAAAAAGAGGGTGGGGCCAAGTGACTTCGGTCACACGAGTCCCACACGCGATCTAACTTTAACTCCGATAAAAATTCCGATCATAAATTCTTAATCTACGTATTTTTCCAGTCCATGACATATTTTTCTTTCTCCAAAATAATGATAAAAATTTCACACCTATCGGTACACTCACATCACAGTATTTTAACACTAAAATTTCACTATTCATCAATTTTTCCCAAATTTGCCTATTTACTCAATTTTTCGCCCTGATTCCATTTCCAGTATTACTTTTGTCATTTGAAATCTCTAACTCAGTATTTAAGCCTCATAACACACGGTTGGCAAATTACCATTTTGCCCCTTTTGGCCATAATCCTTGGATTTTCACTAATCCACCAGTTTTCATTTCACAAAATAACATTAAAATAAACATTTAAATATTTGAGGTGTTATAGACCCGAGGTTCACATCTCGATTTTGGGAGGCGCTGCAGGAGGCTTTTGGTACACAGCTGAGATTGAGTACCGCCTATCACCCTCAGACTGACGGACAGACTGAGCGGACCATCCAGACATTGGAGGACATGTTGAGGGCTTGCACGTTGGAGCAGGGTTCAACATGGGATAGGTACCTTCCGTTGGTGGAATTTTCGTACAACAACAGTTTTCATGATAGTCTAGGCATGGCACCCTACGAGGGGCTGTATGGTAGGAGGTGTAGGACTCCTACTTGCTGGTCTGAGGTTGGAGACAAAACGCTATTTGGCTTGGACTTTGTCCAAGATACTACCCAGCAGATCCAGATGATCAGGGAAAAATTGAAGCAGGCGCAGAATCGCCAGAAGAGCTACTACGATGTCATGCATCGTCCACTGGAGTTCAGTGAGGGTGAGCACGTGTTTGTGAGACTTTCACCTGTCACCGGTGTTGGACGGGCACTCGGAGTGAGGAAGTTGAGCCCGCGGTTTATTGGGCCCTACCAGATCCTTGGTAGAGTAGGACGTGTTGCCTATCGACTTGCCTTACCTCCGAACTTAGCCAACATCCACGACGTGTTTCATGTGTCTCAGCTTCGGAGGTACATAGCAGATCCTTCGCACGTGGTGAAACCGGATGATGCGGAGGTTCGGGAGAACCTAAAGACTCCCGTCGGACCACTCAAGATTCTCGATAGAGGCGAGAAGCAGCTTAGAAGCAAGACTATTCCGATGGTCAAGGTGCAGTTGACTGGGCGTAGTCCCGAGGAGTGCACATGGGAGCGAGAGGATGAGCTTCTCCGGCAGTATCCCCACTTTCGAGACAGGTATGTTTCTGATTTTGAGGACAAAATCCTTAAAAAGGTGGGGTGAATGTAAGAACCCGCACCGCTAATTAAGGTAATTAATGAATTAATTATGATAATTAGGAAATAATTCCATAATTGACCCTAATAATTATTATTGGGCTTAAATAATTATAGAAAGTGAGTAAAAATGCTGAAAGTCACTTTTCGGAAGAAAAGTGCAGATACCGGTTCTGCTACCCAGTATAAATGCGTACCGGAAAAGTATCTTGGAAAATTATAACAAGTGTTTGATAATTACTAGAATATTATGTAGGACTTATAAAACGAGTTTCAAGTCAAAATGATGAAATCTGATGCCAGAACTGATACTGGCTATGGAAAAGCGCGTACCGAAAAGGTGATCCGAAAAATAAAATAAAAGTATGATAAATCTAAGAAAAATGAGTAGGTTAAGATTCCAAAGTTTGGGATTAAAATATTTTGCGTAGCTATTATTGATAATACTGGGTGTTTAAACTTAAACCGCCTATATATATGCTCATTTGGCACTAAACCCTAGGTATCCTTTTGTTACTACGGGAGCTGGAGGCTGAGCAGCTCTCACAAACTGTTCTATTTGCCACTCTTCCCTTGTTCTTGGTAAACCCTATAAAGAGACCATTTTTCTTGGTTGTTCTTCCATCAAAACACTATTACCTTGTATGAATTGGTATTGTGAGGGTGTGTGATACTCCTATTCTGAGTTATAGTTTCGTTGGTGAGAGGAAGTGTTGTTGTCTTGGTGTTTTGAGAGGAAGGGACAGTTTCATCCACTTTAGTGCTTCAAGGAACCATTTTGATGTTGAAAGGTCCAAGCTTGTTGGGCATTTTCGTTCTTTGGTGAAGTCAGAACCTAGGTGCTGTATTGGAGACCTCTTTGTTGTCTTATTTTTGGATTTATGGAGCTTAGAGGTATACCATGAACACCTCTTTGTCTTTTGATGATTTTAAGCTTGTTTAAACAATTAAAAATCATAACTTAAACCATTTGAATAAAGGAATGTGTTTTCGAGTCCCTAACATGTTAATAAACATCTGTTTAAGGAGTTCTTGGACTCCAGATCGTGTTTAGATCATTGGAGGTCAATTTTACCTTTAAAACTCAGTTTTCTACATTCTGTCGAAGAAGTATTCGAATACTTTTCGGGCAGTATTCGAATACTTTTCTGGGAAAATGCAGAAATCGAATACTTCGCGAGACAGCAGCGACCTAGTTTAGTAAAATTGCGATATCTCGAGCTACAGAGCTCTAAATTGAGTGAGGTTTGGACCTATTGGATGAGTGGATTTCTCTTAGTTTATGTTTGAAGTCGCGACACCATTGCTGGAAATTCAGCTTGTTGTAAGAACTTTGCAAAAAACATAACCGGAGTTATACAACTCCGATTGAGACATAAAGTATATCGTTGGAAACCTCAAGATGTCTAGTTTAACATTGTAAAGATTAGAAAATGAATATTGATATAATTGTTGGTCTAAAACAGATTGTGATTCTGCTGTGGTTGGACTTTGAGTTTGTGCGGACTCTTGGCTTGGATAGCTAGCTTGCAAGGTAAGCTTTCGTGTCCTCGGTTTAGCCATGTTGTGGTTCCACCATGTCCCATGGGGATGTGGTTTATGCATATATATACATTTTCCCCTTAAGTAGATAAGAGATCATCTCAGCATCATTCTTGTCAATTCCTATTACGCTCTTGTTGTATCTCATTCTATCTGATCTCTCTCTAATATGATTTGTTCTCTCTATCTGATATTATATCTCTCTCGTCCTAGTTTTTATTTTTTTTATTAAAGCTTTCATCTTTATTAAATATTAAATGAAATATACACTATATAAATTAAAAATATTATTTAATATTAAAACGTGTCCCAACGTGTCGAAATCCATAATTTTTTAGGATTGACGTGTCGGAGTGTCGTGTCGTGTCACGTGTCGTATCGGTGCTACATAGGTTATCTTACCCCCTTTCGAGATCAAAACCCCAATATTCCTATCTAGGGTTTTGGTCCTCAGAATATCCCCAACTATCAGATTGATCAATTCTAACAAAGGAAATATCAAAATTCGCGCAGAGTAATGATAAAGATAATTATATAAACGAACAACTATAAATCAATCCTTCGTTTCAAGGGCTCACATATGGATCGGGACCCTGACTACAATAAAGAGATCTAGCCAATCAACATCATGATCGCTGATCTAAAATTCAGCATAAACTAAAAATGAAAGGGAAAGAAAATACAAAGAGGAGATCCAATATGAAGAACACGAAGAACTCCACGGCTGCCTCCTCTCCTTCCAAGTGTCCAGATCTGAATGCCCTAATTCTGTAATGAGGGCTATTTATAATTTGTTTCCTCCTTTCCAAAAATGCCCTTCAGAAACACGGTGCATCCATCCCGCAAACCGGCGCCAGTTGGCGCCGGGTTGGCGCAAGTTTGCGCGGTGCTACTGCCTGATTTGCAAAAGCCGGTACTGAATGTTCGTAAAACGGCGCCAGTAGGCGCCATAGTGGCGCTACTTGGCGCCATCTTTCTTCTTTGGGGCGCTAATTGGCGCCATTCTTCTTCAATTTGGGCACCAATTAGCGCCATGATTCTGCACTTAATTTTTGTCTTGGTTTGGCGCCACTTTGGTGCTACTTAGCGCCACTTTACTGACTTCGCTGAAAAGTTCGTAAACTGGCGCGGGTTCGCGCCAATGTGGTGCCGGTCGGCGCCATTCTTCTGGAATTATGGACTTGCATCAACAAACTTTTATAAATTGTAGTTTTCACTCCTTTTACCTGTATAAATACAACCAATAGGTGAGAAGTATAATTGAAAAGAAAGAATCAATATAATTTGCAAATATATATATATATATATATAAGTTGCTCTTTTATGAATCAATTCTTATCAATTTTAACACAGAAAACTACACTTGCGAGAGGCATATCAATAACACTTCTAAGGATCACATTAAAAGACAGTCAATGCATAAAATACCAACATCAAAATCCAAACAAGAAGTTGACGCAAGGAATCTGATATTACCAGTTTGCCACCACCATTCAACACCAAAGAGACACAACATAGAAGAAAAAAAAATACGCAAGCA
>JAVKPL010003961.1:0-20702 GCA_032173675.1 Gastrolobium villosum
AACCAACGCCCACACGTGAGAGCACTAACGACGCTAAATAAAGCTAATCAACATTCATTCGAGGCGTGCAAGAACACAGAAAAGAAAAGAGATGCATTATTAGCAAAGGAGGAAGCCCGAGGTGAGTAAGAACATAGATGAGATTCATTAAGCAAAAGAAGAAGCGTGGGGCTGACATGCCAGCCGCAAGCGCCAAAAAAAAAAAGTTACACAGTCCTATATACAAGTTACACAGTCCTTTTTTTCGGACCACTCACCGCCCCAACGTCACCGCCCAGCGCCTGATCAGGAATAACCTCGCTGCTGCCACCCGCCACATCCGTAGGCGGACATGCATCAGAGGTCTCACGCCCACCTTCGACCCTTTGGTCACCCTCGCCATCAGAAACGGGGAGCGCCCCGCGTGCACCTTCATCGTCATCAGTTTCAGGCGCTTCCTCAATTACCTTCACGGCGTCGCCATCAAGTCGCTCAATTATTTTACCATCCTCTACATCATAGGCGGGATCAAAACCCGTCAAATCAGCACCAGGATAGCGGATGGCCACTTGCTGGAGAGCGCTGTTGAAAGCTTGAGTCATAAGGCTGGCGAGAGCCTCCTCCAGTTTCTCAACTTGACCAAGGGCCTTGTTAAGATCTTCTTCTTTAGCATGAAGTCGCCCCTCCGTCACAAACAGTTTAGCAGCGAGTTCATCCTTCTCAGTCAGGAGGACGTTCTTCTCCTTCTTGACGTCCTCCAGCGCCTTACCTAAATCGCCCTTCTCACCCTTGAGACGCTTCACTTCATCGTCAACACTGGTATGTCGTGCTGTCAATGATTTAATTGAAGCCTCCTTGTCAGAAAGCTCTTTGCCAAGACGCCCGACATCAGCAGTAAGGGCGGTCACTTGTCGACAACCATTGGGGAGGCGATCTGCCTGCGCGGAGCACTTTTCATCAACCGCCAGGGCAATCTCCTGCATCGCAAAGATGCGACCAACAACCACTTGAGTACAATCCAGCAATTGTTGACGGTCAAGGCACGATGGGGCCAGCAAGGTGGGACGCCCTATGTTGGGATATCCTCGTGAAAGATCCCTTTCTGATAAAGAAAGGGCGCTTGAAATTGAAACCGGTGCAGCGGCGATTGGAGGACTCGGGGGTGGAGTCGAAGCCTGATCACCCTAAGTCGAAGGGCGATCGGTTACCCGGTCAGAACCAAGTGAGAGGCCGTCATCCTCAACATGACCGTGGCGTGAAGATTTGGACGGTCGAGTCGGCAATGAGCTCGTAGACGCGCCACGTTTCAAACTAGATCCTCCTAGTGAAGGCGATCCGCTACCCAACGTAGACTCGCTGGTTGAAGATTTGGGAACAGCCCCAGTCGCCTCTCTAATTATTGGCCGGTTGGCCCTTTTCCTCAATTCCTCTGCAGGAATGTCCGCGGCAGAGTGAACCTTCCCCTTCTTCTTCGGAGCCACGGTGGGTTGAGCCGGAGCAGCCTCGCCTTGTCGCGCGCGCAGTTTCGCAGCCGCCTCGCGAGCAAGCCTTAGAGATTCAGCTGCCATGCTCCCAACTGTAAGTCAAAGGAAGACAAAGAATAGTGTGAGAAGCTACAAAGAAAAATGAAGATAAAGAAGGCGTTAGAAGCTACATGATAAATGAAGATAAATTAAACACTCAGAACGCCATCACACCTCTGTGGCACAACACTTGCTTCGTCGGCCTCACGGGCAAAAATCCCTTAACGTCCACAAACCAGTCAACCACCAAACGCTCCCCAGGCGTTAAGCTACCAAAGGAGTAAGAATAACGACCGGCGGTCACCCCATAGTGGGCCTTAGTCCAATATAAAGGAAATCGACATTGCTTAGTCGCCGGATCAACAAAAAATGGAAGCTCCCCATCCCCCAGCGTCGGCTCAATCCAGAAGAAGGTGTGTTTCCAATTCTTATATGAATTAGAATATTGAGCAAATATCGCTCCCAACGAAGTCCCCGCCTTCAGAGAAACCAACCCAAGCTTTTTCTTCGGCGATACTTGAAACAAGTAGAAGAATAACCGGACAGAAAAGTCCCATTTAAAGTACCGGCATATACTTTCAAATACCCTAACGAACGCCCAGGCGTTCGGATGTAAATGGGAGGGCGCGATTTGCAAATGGGATAACACTCTCATCTCAAATTTCGTGAGAGGAAACCTCACTTTTTGATCTGTAAAGTGGGTCTTATAAACCATGAAGCGCCAAACAGACTTCTTGGCATCACTAGGCGAGTCGCAAACCCGCCGGTCACTTGTCACAGCAAACGGCTGCCGTTTGGCTTCATTCGCGCCATCCTCAGTAATCATAAATGCAGGCTCAGTTTGGTAATGACGACGAAGAATGTCCTTATCGGCATAACTCGAGGATGACGCAACAATATCCGCGTCTACCCATTCCCGCGCCTCGAGGCGAGTATCCGACTGAACAATCTCCATCAGTCAGAAAAGAATTCTACCTGGAGTAACAAACGGGTTGTCAACTGGACCTCCAAATCAAGACAACGATTAAAAGGAAAAATAAGAATGGACACCTCGCCCTATACCCCATCTCCACAAACGCCAACTCCCACATCAATCGCCAAAAAAAAAAAAAAGCAGGAGACAGAAAGGGGATCTACTTACCATCAGAATCAGAAGTTTCTGAAGAACTCGAAGCATAAAAATCGGAATAGCTTAATGAAGAAGGCCACCAAACAGGTGGTATCTTATAAAGTTCCAAATCTTCATATATGGCGTCCCACACACCATACCTAACAAGACGTCCATCTTTTGGATGTAACCTACCCAGTCGGTTATCCGTAGATTCGTCATACTTACGGCGATGGAAAGACGCAGAAATTGGTGGTATGTACCATTTGGAAGTACTTAGAGCAACTGAAGAATTGGCATGTGGGTTTGAAGGTTTATAGTAAGTTTCAAGTGGGCGATGCTGGGGAAGCTAATTGATGGAAGACAAAGGGCGAATAAGTCGCCCTGTGCCAAAGGCAGAACGCCTAGAAGCACGACGGCGGAACCCACTACCTCGCCTAACTGAAGGAGCGGGTGGACCCGAACCACGACGACGAGAAGGCCGAGCCTTAACCCTCTCATGGGAACTCCCTGACTGTCGCCGCCTAGATCTACTAGGACGACGTCTACCAGAACCGGACGCCTCACCTGGGTAAGGAACTACAGGCCCTAAAGCTTGCTCTGGTAAGAGATTCTGAATCTCTTCTTCAGAAAACCCCAACAATTCAGGTATTTTACCGTGGGGCAGTGACTCCAACCCCGGAACCAAAGAACGAGAAGATGAGAAGAAACCGCTAACTCCCACTGTACAGCCTTCGACTGATTCGAAGGCTTCGTCAAACTCCTCCTCTTTGATTTCAACCTCTGGTAAAACCAACCCAGGGATACTCATAACCTTACACTACCCAGAACAAACAAGAAGAAGAAGGAAATATATACAAGAAATTAAAAAGAAAGGGTAAGATACTATACCTGAAGATTATGCACAAATCGCAGAGGAAGAAAGGCTGATCAGAAGGGCACAATGAAGAAAAGTTCAAAGTGGTTTCAAGGCAGGAAATGTCCGCCAAAACATATGGGGCCCCTTTTTAAAGAAAAAATGGGACGCAACGTGTCACTACACTGCCGCTTGATCTCCGACCGTTGGATGATGGAGCCAAGAATGATGGGCGGTCATGATAAGCTGCTCTATCTTAGACCGTCAGATGTGAGTAACATATCTCGACGAACGGATGCGATAAAGGACCAGATGGTAATTTCAGGTCAAATATCAGTCATGTCACTTCAATGCGCCGTATCTCGAAACAACGCAAGTAGCCTGTAATGATTACAGAGGCGTCATAATTACTTTCATGAGAATCGAAGAGGCATGACAGAAGGGCAAAACCTAAAATACCCCTGAAGAACGAAAGCAAAAACGGTTGCTATCCTAAGCCTAGAAGGAATAACGCCCAAATTCTAGATCGACAGTTTCTAGAATTAAAACACATTCGCACTATACAGAACACGCCCCACTACGACTTCGGCGAGATCTGATCAGCAAACGCCCTACACAGACCACACAACGCCTCAAATAGGCCAACTGCCCCAAGCGGCCCAGGTTGTCCGACCCAACCCCTTAGGACGGTCGCCCTAAAAGGTAACGCCCAAAAGACTCTAACTTGGCACCATCCTACGCATGCTACCAAGCTGGGGGGCTCCTGTTCTGGATGGCCCAATCGCCACAGCAGGCCTTAACCGCCCTAACAGGCCAGTCACTATAGCGGCCCAACTTCGCAGGCCCAAACCCTCTTTTAGCTCCACGTTAGCCCTAAGGGCTGACGTGTACCTTCACATCCACCAAGGGTGCAGCACACCCAAGAGATACACCAAAATGTCTTACCTTGGGACATTAACCACCAAAGGCAATCGCCACAGGTATCACAAAGGGAAACTCTCCCTTTGCCCAACGCTGGCATCGCCAGTAGCAGGGGGCGCAGCAGCGCTGCCACAACGTCAGCGCCTAAACCGCCCAACACTGCTATCATAGGAGTGTATCCCAAGGAGAATTGACTATCCTCCCTGATCTAACCACACCATGATCATTATAAATAGCCCCCAGAGGGCACAACGGTGAGTATGTTATGTATCGTTATTAGCCTATTACTTGAATTCTCTTATAGCTTATACTTGTAATGATTATCTGCTTATACTTGGGATAATATCGCGTGGCCTGGTCTTTACCAAAGCCATAGGTATCGCCCATACAGTGACCATACACACTATAAGGGAACATAATGGGCTTATAGATTCCAACGGTACAAAACTCAATAAAATCGTAATCATAATATAACGAATCTAATAGTTGGAACTCAAAATGCAATGTAATGTAACCGTTGAACTTTTTTTGAATCTTTGCAACGAGTATTAAATTGTCGGGGCGTCAGTGAGTGTCGAGAAGTGTCGAATATGACACGTCAGAATTTTTGAAGTGTCGGTACTTGATAATTATTTATCTCTCTTCGTATGTTGTGAATTATAAATTTTATAGCAAAGGATCTAAATTTGATAGTATTTGGAAATATTTTACCCCTATATAAATTTTTCTTTCTTTATTGAAGAGGAATTTGGCATTCATCATTTTTATGAATTATTATTCTACTAAACTATTAAATCACTCTTTTTTTTTTTTGGTAAGCTAAACTATTAAATCACTCTACCTTCACATAATCGCGCTCTCTCTCTCTCCCTCGCTCTCTCTCTCCCTCCCTCTCTCTCTCTCTCTCCCTCTCTCTCTCCCTCTCTCCCTCTCCCTCTCTCCCTCCCTCTCTCCCTCTCCCTTTCGCGCTCCCTCTCTCTCTCTCCCTCCCTCCCTCTCTCTCTCCCTCTCTCCCTCTCCCTCTCGCGCTCCCTCTCTCTCTCTCCCTCCCTCCCTCTCCCGCTCCCTCTCTCTCTCCCTCTCTCTCTCTCTCCCTCTCTCTCTCGCTCTCCCTCTCTCTCCCTCTCTCTCTCCCTCTCTCTCTAGCTCTTTAACATAAACAACTCGGCTTATATTGTCATTTAAGTTAATTCTTGAGTTAATTTTTAAATAATCTAGACACTGACGTATATGGTTATGTAAATCGTATTAAAAATACTTTACCTCTCTCTACGATGTTTACCAAATATTTTTTGTACTCCGAAAGTAATTGTGTAAGAATTTCCCGAGTTGTCACGTATAAGACACTGTTTCTTCACACGTGGATAAGTATAGCTGTTTGCATAATAAGATCATGCCGTGATCCTGTGGACATCAATATTCCGAATAAACTTACTTGTTGTACAATTTTTTTTTTTTCTTTCTAAAAGACGAAAATATAATGGAATAACATTTGTGTGGTGAATATTATGCAAGTTATCCACATTTTTTTTCTTCTTCTTTTGAGTGATAGTACTCTTACTTAGATCATGATTCTAATCATTATTTTATTTGTGTTGAATCCACTTAAATTTATGAAAAAAGTGTTTATTCTTTTAAATGACACAATTTATATTCTTTCACTCTTATAAAGAAGTTGAACCCACACTTTTATTTTTTTTTGTCAACTCTTTCTCCCCCTTTATCTATCTATTTATCTCTCCTAAAATGACACAACTTTACATCCTTTAAAATGATATACATTTTATCCTAAATTTATATACACGAACCATGTGCAAATTTATTGCATAAATTATTATTTTTTAGATTATTGCACGAATAATAAAAAATTAGAAATTTGAAGGAGGAATGAGAGAGGTTTGTACGTTGTTGTTGGCACAACTTTATAACAATTGAAAAAAGAGTTATTTTTATGTACCAACAAAAAAGAGAGTTGTTTTTTCTACCCTGAATATAGATAATTTATCTATATTAAGTCCAGAATGATTTCATTTTGAGATATAAATCAAGATATTTTTATAATTATAATTTATTTTAGAATTATAATAATCTTTCTTATTATAATTTTTTAATTTTTTAATCCAAAATGATTTTGAAAGATCTATATTTATTATAAAAATATTAAAGCCTAAAATGAAAGAGAGGACTTTTTTATTTATAATTTTTTTACCATTATATTACTATTTTATGAGAGAATGAGCCTTCAAATCCCAATGCACGATGATTGTTTTTTATGATAGGCTACAAAAATATATTTCTTTTTAAAAAAAAGGGCAAATAACTTCTTATGCAACTGAACAAGAGGATAACTTGCAGCAGAGAGTTCGAAATCTGTCCCAAAAATTTTATTTTTATTTTGTTTTTTCTAAAATGTGAGTCCTGAGATTTTGTTTCTGTGGAGGGAAAATTTTACTGCAACAGCATGTCTTTTAACCCCTTAACAAAAACCACCAAATTCATCGTGATCCTTATCAAATTAAAAAAATCCCCAGTGCAGACGTTTTCTTCTTCTCTATCAAACTTCTCCTGCTATCACCATCGAAAATCTTCCTTCTTTTTTTATGGGGCCCACTTGCTATTTTTTTTTTCTCACAACAATGATATTTTTTCTGTAACTCCATAAGTATAAAATTCTTTTTAGAGATTTGATTTCTTATGTTATATGAGAATTCAATTCTCATGTTGTAACTCAACTAATGGTGGACCCCATATTAAAAAAAGAAAAAGAAAAGAAAAGTTTTGCACGCAAATCGAAGAATCACTGACATAAGAGTTGAATTCTCATGCAACATGTTTTTTCTTCTTTTAATATGAATTTTACGAGACTTTAACTTAATGACTGCTACAATTTGAATTTACAATTTATGATAAGGGGCAGGGAAACTTGAGGTAATGAGCTCAGCTTCGATTGGTCATATATAGATATTTCTTTGTTCTTTTATAAAAGAAGGGTTTATCATCTATCATTTAACATGATCATAAAAAATTTCTTATACACACAATATTTTATGGGACCCGCAGCAAAAACAAAAAAAACTTTGGCACGCAAAACGAATCTGTATAACATAAGACAATCATTTTTCCTACAATATAACTCTTATAAAACTCATAAAAGAAATAGATGGAAAGCAACTGCCAGAAATGAAGATCAGAGGCACATTTTGTGCAGATGCATTAAACAAGTTTATTTATATTTTGGTGAAACATGTTTTCACTTTTGCTGTAGAAAAAAATTTCTGTCATATTTATATAAAAAAAATTATTAGGACCTACTTAATTTTATGTAAATGTGGCAAAAATTGTTTTTCTGTAATAAAAATAGAAACATTAAATACTATATTTTGTGTGAAAATAAATGATCTGAGTTTGAAAATTGAAATATAAAATACTGGCAATTAAAACGGGCCATGAAAGGCCTATCCACAACCACCGTTCCTTGGCCACAAACTGACCCTTGGGGCATGTAAGCTGATAGGGTAATTAAAATGCTTGAAATAGATGTTGCCACTTGCCACCAAGGCATTGAACTGTTTTGTTTTTTTTTTTACGGATAAATGAGCAACTTTTCTCTATTTATGTACTCTTTTCTGTTTTTTTTTTTTTTTTATATTATCATCGATTTATTAATTATTCAATTAGGTAATAAATCCGGTAAGTAGGATTATATGGATGACAAAACACTGACTATTAAATTTTAAGACAGTAATGTTTTCAGTATCTTGAACTCAAGATTATTAATTATGCTTATACAATCCATTATTAGTTGATGCATGTGATTGGTGGGTTTTTTTTTTTTTTTGCATACATAATTATGTGCTATTTTCTAGGAGGCTATCAATTCACAGCTTTACATTGATATTCACAAGCTCAAACATGTTCGCCAAAAGTTAAAAATTTGAGTTTCCTAAATTCAGTATACACAAAAACAACAAACAAGAGCTTGAAGCAACTTGATACATATAAATAAAGGGCATTGTATTTCTTATGCTGCAGAAGATCAGCAACTTTTCCCGTAGATAGAAGGAATCCGGGTCCCACCAATTTTTTGAAAAAAAAAAAAAAGAGTTGGACACGATTTACGAATTGAGAGTGATAGGAGATAAACAATTTAATGCAACATGAGAATTAATTTTGCCATGAATAAAACTAAACCAAGAAATTGTCGATATCTGCCGATAGATTTAAGTTCATTATTCACCATTAGACTTGTGCCTCGTTGTATGTGGGCCTGTTAGGAACGCGGATCCTACAAAGGAATCTCAGGGAAGAAAAACAAGAAGAAGAAGTAGAACAGAGAAATCAAGAATCAATTATGTATATTCAAGAGAGTGAGTTTTGCACAATTAACCCTAACCTTCATATAAGTCACGCATCTAATAACTTTCCAACCGCTTTCTCCTAATCAAGACACATATACAAATTGCATGACTCCCACACTTAATAACTGACTACTGATTCACCTTTACACACCAATGGGCCTAATGGCTAATGAATACCCATATTGGGCTATTCACATTACAAAGTCTTTGGCCCAATAAGGGGCTCCAGCTACTCTTCTATTCTTGACTTCCTTCATCATAACATTGCTCCCATCTTCCAAAGGAACCTTGTCCTCAAGGTTCTATTCATGCAAGACAAACTCAGGATAATACATATTAATATCAGTCTGATCCTCCCAAGTTGCATCTTTAGGAAGAGAATTAGTCCATTGAATCAACCATTGGCTCTTGTTGCCCTATTCTCCCACTACTTGTCGAAACTTCAATGCTGCCAAAGGGACTTGAACAGGAGAATTACCATTGCTCATCTCAGGTAAAGGTAAAGCAACTGTTGGGCTATCTCCTCTATAAAGTTTGAGTACCGAAACATGAAAAGAGGAGTGAATTTTACAGCTTGCAGACAACTCCACTTGGTACGAGACAGGACTCAAAATCCTAGTAATTGTGAAGGGGCCGAAATACCTTTTGGCAAGTTTCTGGCATTTCCTCTTGGTGAGTGTGATTTGTCTGTATGGCCGGAGTTTAATCAAAACCAGGTCTCCCACAGAGAAGGTGACATCCTTCCTATTTTATCAGCCTGAACTTTCATCCGATTCTGAGCACTACATAATTGGTCCTTGAGAAATTTTAATAACTTATCACGGTGACTTAAAGTAACATCAACGGCTTCAACTCTAACGGAACCTTGAAGATAAGATGGAATCATAGTTGGGGCCTTACCATAAAGAGCTTGGAAAGGAGACATTCCAATGGCTGAATGTGTAGCAGTATTGTAATGATACTCTGCCCATCCCAAGTAAAAAGCCCACTTATGATTTTCTTCATGGCAAAAGGCTCTCAAATATTGTTCCAAATATCTATTAGTGACTTCTGATTGTCCATCGGATTGTGGGTGGTAAGATGTGTTGGTCCTTAGTATTGTACCACTGCATTTAAACAGTTGAGACCAAAAATGACTCAAAAAAATGGAGTCCCTGTCAGACACAATGGTTCTTGGAAACCCATGTAGTTTGACCACCATATCACAAAATAAAGAGGCTACCTTTGCAGCAGTGTAGGGAGTGGCTAAGGCACCAAAATGAGCAAACTTAGTTAAATAGTCTACTACCACCAAGATGAAATTAAACCCTTTGGATTGTGGCAGCCCTGTAATGAAATCCATACTCAAGTCTTCAAAGACCCCAGCTGGAATAGGTAATGGTTGAAGCAAACCCGAAGGAGGTGAATTAGATGTTTTAATCAGTTGGCAGGTAGAACAACACTTGACAAATTCATGGACATCTTTCCTCATGTCTTCCCAATAAAAAGAGGCAGATAACCTCAACAAAGTTCGGGAAACTCCGGCATGTCCTCCAATCAAAGTTGAGCGAGCTTCCTGCATAAGGTTATCCTTCAATGCCGAATTTGTGCCTAACAAATATCGATTTTTATGATATAAGATACCATCCCTTTCAGTAATTGCAGGATCTCCCAACTCATTTTGTTGCAGCTTCAATTGAATTTGAAGTAATTCAGGATCAACCTTATTCTCCTCACGAATCTGATCCACTAACTAGAAAGTAACTTCTGATAGCAAGGCTAGAATACTACCAGGTTGCTCCTCCTCACAGCTTCGTGATAATGAATCTGCAACAACATTGGTTGTCCCTGGTTTATACTCAGTGGAAAAATCATATCCCATTAGTTTACAAGCATACCTTTGTTGTTCAATTGTTTGTACAGTTTGGGTTAAGAGCTCTTCGAGACTCGTATGGTCTATACGAATGATAAACCTGGAGCCAAGCAAGTAATGTCTCCATTTTTTAACTACTTCAGTCAAGGCATACAGCTCTCTAACATAAGTTGATGCCACCCTCATCCTAGTTCCCAACTTCTTGCTAAAGAAGGCAATAGGATGGTTCTGTTGTAGGAGAATAGCCCCTATTCCCACAGCTAAAGCATCAGTCTCTACTACAAAAGGAAAGGAGAAATCAGGGAGAGATAGAACAGGGGTGCTAGACATAATCTCCTTCAATGCTTCAAATGCTTTAGCAGCTTCCTCACTCCAAATAAAATAATCCTTCTTCAATATGCCAGTCAAAGGAGATGCTAAGGCTGCATACTGTCTAATGAATCTTCTATAATATCCTGTCAAGCCAATGAAGCCTCTCAACTGCTTAATAGTCTTCGGCTGGGGCCATTGCTTCATAGCAGCAATCTTCTTTGGGTCAATTCTCACTCCCTCTCCAGAAACCAAATGTCCCAAATAATCCACTTCAGCCAATGCAAACCCACACTTACTAAGCTTTACCATAAACAAGTTCTCCTGCAAACAAGATAGAGTTATGACAAGATAATTATAGTGTTCCTCCATAGTACCCCTATATATGAGAGTATCATCAAAAAACACTATGATGAACTTCCTAAGATAAGGGCGAAACATATGATTCATAGCTGCCTGGAAAGTTGAGGGAGCATTGGTTAACCCAAAGGGCATCACAAGAACTCATAATGCCCCACATGTGTCCTGAAGGCAGTTTTAAGAGTATCTCCTGGAACCAATAATATTTGATGGTATCCACTCCTCAAGTCAAGCTTGGTAAATATCCTTGCTCCATGAAGCTCATCAAGTAACTCATCAATGGTTGGTATAGGAAACCTGTCTTTAATGGTGATGTTGTTCAAAGCCCTATAGTCAATACACATTCTCCATGAATTATCTTGTTTTTTAACAAGCAAGACAGGTGAAGAAAATGGGCTCTTGCTCTCTTTAATTAAACCCGAAGCCAGCAAATCAGAAACTTGCTTTTCGATTTCTTCCTTTTGGTGATAGGCATATCTATATGGCTTGACATTAACTGGACTAGCTCCATCAACCAAATGTATTGCATGATCATAGTTTCGGGGAGAGGGCAGTCCCCTTGGTAACTGGAAAAAAGTTTGGAATTGCACCAGAATTTTCCAAATCTCCAAAGGAACTTGTTGTTTCAAACTCAACAATTCGGGCAGAATGTCCAATGATTCCCTATCTGCTTCCCCTGCCAGACTTAAACACTGCTGTGCTCCAGAATATGCAACTTTAGGATCAGCCTCACCTTGTAACACCACCCTTCCTCCTTTAGACATGAATTCCATGGATAATTCAGCATAATCATGGACAACCCTACCAAGCCTCACCTTGTAACACCACCCTTCCTCCTTTAGACATGAATTCCATGGATAATTCAGCATAATCATGGACAACCCTACCAAGCTGGCTCAACCAGGAAATGTCTAGAATAATGCCAAAACCAGATAATTCAATAACCCACAAATCAACTACAAAAGAATATCCTTGAATGCTCAATGGGACACCCAAACACTTCCTGTCACAAAGGAGAAACTCCCCATTCCCCAAAAATACACGCATTCGAGGAACCTTCATTGTTGGCAACCCCACATCATCAACCAGCTGTTTTTGAATGAAGTTGTGGGAACTTCCAGAATCCACCAAAATAGGAATTAACCGTCCCTTGAACTCAACCTGAAATTCAAGGGCCCTAGGATTTTTATCACCCTTCAAAGAGTGCAAAGCAGCTTCATGAGTTGCCTCCTGTGTCAACTCAGGTTGCCACACAATATGTTCTTCAGTATCATCAACACATTCTTCCCAATCACCTATCATTAAGAAAAGCTTGGACTTGCACTTATGACGAGGATTCCACTTCTCATCGCAAGTGTAGCATAGTCCTAACTCTCTCTTCTTCATTAAGTCCTCATTACTCAACCTCTTATAAGGAACATTAGAAGGAAGAGCTGGAAAAGTAGGCTTCGGACCTGGCATGATTGAATTCAATGGTTTCGGTTGTTCCACAGTATAAGAGCTTTTGGTGAAAGTCTTCTTAGGACCAAGAGATGAAAAAGAAGACCTCAGCTCAACAAAATGGGCATCATATGTGATAGCCAGTTGCATTGCTTGATGGATAGAAGTAGGGGAATGCAATTGAATAGCCCTTCTCAAATCTGGTAATAAGCCTGAAACAAAGAAACTCATGAGGACTTCATCAGAAAACTCAGTAACCTGATTAATGAGAGCCTCAAAATTCTTAATGTAATCGTTCAGATTGCCATCCTGTGTAAGCTTTGAAAGTACTCCCCTTAAATCTGTATAAGCCGTGCCACCAAACCTCTGCCGAACCGCCAATTTCAGTTGTTCCCATGACTGAGCAGAACCACCATTGAAAAGCCATTGAAACCAAGGCCCTGCTAATCTTTCCATCTTCATTCCAGCTAACCGAACTTTGAGTGCATCAGGAACCTGCTGTAACCCAAAATATAATTCCGTTCGAAAGATCCAACTATTTGGATCAGAACCATTGAGCATTGGCAACTCCATCCGAATCGATTTCATGACTGCGCGAGGATCATCAGCAGCGAAACGCGGCTGAGAAGTACCACCAGAATCGGTACCAGAAACAGAGTGCATACCATTTGGGCGAACATTTGCCCCTACCACCGCGGCGTGAATTTCCTGTAACTGAGCATTAATTGTGATGAACTGGTTCTGATGTTCGATGAATCGTTGCTCAACCCTAGCCTGTAAATCCTCCAAGCTACGATCGATACGAACCTGAAACGCCCCAAATTCATCGGCTAAGTCTTGAACGCGCATGGTAGAATCTCGTTGAGCTCCAATGAGATGAAAGCACCAATGTTAGGAACGCGTATCCTACAAAGGAATCTCAGGGAAGGAAAACAAGAAGAAGAAGTAGAGCAGAGAAATCAAGAATCAATTCTGTATATTCAAGAGAGTGAGAGTTTTGCACAATTAACCCTAACCTTCATATAAGCCACGCATCTAACAACTTTCCAACCGCTTTCTCCTAATCAAGATACGTATACAAATTGCATGACTCCCACACTTACTAACTGACTACTGATTCACCTTTACACACCAATGGGCCTAATGGCTAATGAATGCCCATATTGGGCTGTTCACATTACAAAGTCTTTGGCCCAATAAGGGGCTCCAGCTACTCTTCTATTCTTGACTTCCTTCATCATAACAGGGCCTTTGCCCTAACTTGTTTTCAAAAATTAATCATGTTTTTAACGTGGTTAAATAATTGTAGCTAAGTTTATAGATAAAGTTTAATGTTCTTTTCTCATCTAAATTTTTGTTAACCCTAACTCAATGAAGGGCTAGCTCTGCCATTGCTTGTTCACTTCTTTAGGATCATCATAGTTCAGAAAAATACTAGTGGTAATGGTAGAATAACTATAACAACACAATTATTGGGATGAGGCAACACATGTAAATTCCAAGTAGATCTTTGTTTGGGAAAAATACAGTGTTCTTTAAACACTGTATTTGATTGCTACAAGAGAAAAAAGTAACATTTGGTAAATCGAGTAATTTATTGTATAGATATAATAGAGAACCAGATGTAGTACTGTATAAGCTTAAGGATAAATGGAAAAAGTCCCACAAAGATACAAGCATCCCTCACAAAGGAGAAAACAGATAAAGTCCCATTATTTTCCTATTGTCGATATTCAAAATCTGAGGCCCCATGATACTGAACCTTTAACTTGGGCTAAACCTAATAATATCTCCAACAAGAAGAGGAAACGCGGAAAAAAAAAAAAAAAAAAAACTTCAGGAAGAATAAAAATTAATTCGCTAGAAGGAGGGCTTGAACCTCCGACCTTGTGGTTAACAGCCACACGCTCTAGCCAACTGAGCTATTCCAGCTTCTGTTGTCTTATTGCACGGTGGTGATTATAGTTTATTTACCCAACGGAGGATTTGATCATTTTTTCTAATCAGAATATATTGAGATACTTGTTAAATAATTGATCAAATTGTTTGCAATAGTTTTATTTCATCTACGATATAACCGTGTTCATAAAGAAATAAATAAAATGGTCGAACATTCACTTCCATTCATTTCTCTCTCTCTCTCTCTCTCTTTTTTGGTACAAATTTCTCTCTTTTTATCTTAATTCTGAATGTGTAGATTCAGATTTTTATTTTTATTTTTTTTTGTTGGTAATCCGTAGATTCAGATTTTAATAATAAAGTTTTAGACTTTCTGGACATTTATCCCAATTTTTACTCCAGTTAATATATATAATTTAGACACGTGATTGATTTACATTATTGAATGTAAATCTGGGTTATAATACTGAGCTTATTGAATCACCAAGCTCATCTGGGCTACGTAGCCGCCGGTTCCTTAATTTTCTTATCTCCTCATGGAGGAAATAAGTTAATTAGGTCGTATATGCAGATATTCATTCTGTACGTATAAAATTGTATGATGATCTCAAATGTTCTATAATTTTTGTTACACCTACACGGCTTTTTTGACCCAATCTTCTTTTGGATTCAAAATCTAGTTAGTTAAAATTAAAGTGAACACATGATTGTAGCCATGCAAGAAGAAATTGAAGAAAAAGGAACGACAAAAATTAAATCAGCTTAGCATTTAACTTATGCAAGCATAATTCTATATTTGAAGTAAGTTGACTAATTGATGCAGACTAAGTGGAGGACAAAAAGATACAAAACACCAGTTCACTTAACCTTTTACTTTCATTATTTTATTCTTTTGGAGAAATACATGAAAATCAAACAACATACTTAAAAAAGAGAATGAACCATCATGGGAGTAGTAAAACAGATGGATGTCCGAGTCTTCATCCATGGTAGAGTTAGCCATCCAATCCGCAATAGCATTACCTTCTTGAAGGGTGCAGGTTTCGGCTAACCCAATCATGGAAATCAAGGTTTAAAAAACCTACTTTATACGCGAGACTGAGGAAGCAATTTCATATTTCTCTAGACTTGATGCAGTATTTGCAAACATTTGCATAATCTTTAATTGCCCCATGACACTTATCGCACGTTGACGGGAAATATTTCTGATAAACCTTCAGTTTATTTTGTTTTATGGACTAAAATACTATGAATTACCTAGTTAGACAAGTTGAAAACTAAGGTTTAAGATGATAATTACGAACATTATCTAAATTTTTATCTAATTAAATCATTTCCTGTTATTTTAAAGGATTTGTTGGAAAAAGAGGATCAAGATGAAGATTAGATAAGATGAGGACAACAACCAGAGGAGATGAAGACAACAACTAAGAAGAATGAGAATGGAGATCAGAACAAAGAAGATTTGATCTTATCAAGTTGTTGGAAGAGGGAGCTTAAGCTCCCAATTGGAAGCTTAAGCCCCCTAAAAACGCATTCAGCCTCTGCCTCTGTGCGCTTAAGCTCCCTACAGCGCCAAGAATTTCCAGCACGAAGAGCGCGCTTAAGCGCCCTCCAGCGCGCTTAAGCGCGCAACACGAAGAAAATCCTACTGCCTTAGGCGGCTTAAGCGCCCAATGAAGGCTTAAGCGCCCAAGGAATATAATTTATTCCCAATTGGAATATTCTACCAAGGATGCGAATTTTGCACCCATAAAAAGGCACCTAGGGGTCAGAATTATACACAACTTCACACTGCAAAACACTTTTAGATCCTTGGAGTCAGAGATACATGTTCCTAAGCGGCAGAGACGGATCAGAGTCAATTCATCATTGGAAGTATTGAAGATTCACCAATCACCAATGGAGTTTGGGGAAGCTTTTCTAGTTTCTTTTATGTTTGATTTTGCCATGTCTGGCTAATTCTCTCAGTAGTTAGGGGACGATGGAACCTAGTTAAATCATTATGTTATGGATTAATTGTTATGAATTCTTCTCTTTTTATATTTGATTAAATTCATCCATTTTCAATGCTTTCTATGAGTTTGCTCCTTATGGAATGACCTCTGGGGATTGTATGGCAATAGGAATGTTGGTGCATGAACCTTTATTTGATGAATTTATCATAATCCTTGTGATCTAGGAATAGGGATAGGAATAGACACAAGGTAATTATGCAATCCTATGATCCTTGATTTTAATGCATGTTTTCTTGGGGAATAATCGGGGAATTAGAGTTCTTCCAGGATTACATAGATTTAGGGTAACAAGGAATTGAGCCTTAATTAACATAGACAAGATGGATTGACAATATATTAAGAGCAGGTTCTTAACAAGTTAATTCATAACGTATTGAGGAGATCAGGGGAAGTCAGAACCCTAACTATATTCGTTTATTACTTAATTCTATCATTTATTTTTCAGTTGTTTCTTTAAATTCAGAGTTTTAATTACATGTTATCAACTTCTTTCAACATACAAACTACGTTACCTTCCTTTTTATTTGTCCAACTAAATTAGCAATAGCGAATCGGTGCTTGAGTTTAGTCCTCGTGGGAACGATATCCTACTTACTCACTTTATTACTTGTACGATCGGTGCACTTGCCGAGAGTAGCAACAATTTCATAGAGTAAATATCATTTTTGGTCCTCAGCAAATTTTACGATGTCCACTTTAGTCCCTAGAAAATAAAAAGGTTATTTGTGGTGTAATACCCCGTAGTACTCCGGTTGTTAACATACATGATATTTAGCATACACAATGGAAGACTTTATTTTAAAAGAATATTAAAGCGTCTTATAAAAGTACAAGTAAACTTTTTCCAAAATATTTTCTAAAACATTTTCACATCGTTCATCTGATATATTGCATTCACATAAAATTAATATCTAAGTATACTAAACAAAACCATTGGCCATCACTAGTGGCCATTGACCATCAGGATATGACATCAAGTGTCATTCCTGACGGAGTCTCACGGACAACATAACAGATGTATTTCGGATAACTAGGAACATGGTCCCACACATACACAACCTGATAGATACAATAATTAAACAGATAGCCTGCAAGTTCCACACGGACTGCAATCCCCTCAATGGGTCAATACAAATAATATGGCTCCATGCCCAAATAACTGAATACATACATCAAGTCTATATTATTTTCCAAACATCTAAGCCTCAGTAAATAATCTATGGTTCCAATCATACAATCATGAGCCTAAATAAATACATCATATAATCTCAACATAAGATAATTAAGCATGTTAATAATTATACATGCCATAATAAAGTCTAATCATAATAAATAAATCAGCATCATCTTCCACTACTCTAAGGCGAGGGCCTTGCCCCTAGAAGCATCACCACTACTCTGGGTACTTGAAATAATGTCACTAAACAGGGTGAGATAACACATCTCAGTAAGCTCAAGGTTCATAGAGGATCCTGTAATCCCCTGAGCCCACTTCCTACATGACAAGTTAGATATAAAGCATATAATACAGGCATACAACATAAACATAGCATCATCATATCATCCTTGTATAACCCCAGGGTCAAAGCCATACACGGTTACACATGTGTGACTCCAGGGTCAAGCCATAGACAATCAACACAACCTCAGTATGAGATAGCTCCCTAGTCAACTCATAGGTAACCTACATACCATAATCAGTGGCCAAGATTCTCATAACATATATCACCAGTGCATCATCATAACATCATGAATCATATAACATCTATATGAATGTGAATGAATGCACATATACATTATACCACATACTTGCATACAATACAACCATAATGCCCATCATCATGGTGGGGCCACAAGAGAAAGGATGCAACTAGAACTATGAGCTTACCTCACTGAGCTTATCACAAGCCCAACTCCAATAGTAAGATACGTATGCTCCAATAAACCCTCAAGTGCCAAATCCTCTAAGCAAACCTAGAGCGGGAATCATTTACATCATTAATACTCAATCACTTAATGATTCCACATTTCATTCTTACATGCCAATAATATCCTATTACAATTCTAGACCAATTATTACATAATTACGTATTTTAGTGCCTTATTACAAGCAACCTCAATCTTCAATCACTTACATAACTTAGAATCACATGCAAGGCTCACTTAGGTAACTTAGATTATTTTAAACTATATATGCTTATTATAATTTACTAAGGGTTCCCATAAGCCCACTTAGCCTAATTATTACTTTTACGGTTTTTCCAAAACTATACATGCTTCTGTTTTCTAGTCACTGTGCGCAACCCACTAGTTAAAAATTCTCATATTTGAGTATGTTAATCTAGACTTAATTAATTTTCCAATAAGGTATCACATGCCTCATTTGGATTTTTCTAGCTCCAGTTATCACCGATTGAAGTTGGACAAGCAAAGCTGCCTGCCAACTCCGAACCAAACCCTAAACATCCCTTACCATTTCTGTGATTCTGGAAAATCTAGTAAACCAATTGCTCTCAAATTTTTATGTAGACAACTAGACACCTTCATATTTAATTCTATATATTATGAGCCTAATTTGAGTAAGAACCGAGGGAGAAACAATTCGTGGAAGTTGCAGCCATGTACAGCCGCTGCACATGGCCTCCTAGGGCAGTCTCCACACAATCGAACCTATAGAATACTATACATCTTCAAATGGTATCAAATTTTGACACCATATATCAATATGCTCTCCCCAAGTTAGCCTAAAATCCAAAATACCCCAATATGGGTATCAAACTTCATCAAGTCATATACTAACCTCATTCATTATGTTTATATCATTAGATTAGCTCTGTAACTATAATTTGCTAACTTGAAGCTATTATACTGACTGTTATTGCGTCAGCAGTCAAAAATAACAGATGAAAATTCACCTGTGTAAAATACCCTTAATATGGATATCAATATTCTTAGAATTTCATCCTCATTCTATTTATGACCATAAGGTCCTCATTGTAACCCTATCATTTAAAACTCATAATTAGGGTTATTATACGCGGTCCCTAAGAAATTCATAATCGACCCATTTAGTTGAAATCGTAGTTGCCCTCCCGAACAAAAAAGACTCACATTAGCCCCTCAAAAGGAGTAAAATAGGTCCATTTTAAATTTCTTAGGAACCACGATGAGCCTTTTTATTTGTTAGGGACTAAATCGGGCATCGTAAAATTTGTTGATGACCGAAAAGGGTATTTACTCTATTCTCTATGGTCCAGGACTCAACCCATAACTTGCTTGGTGCTCCCTCTTATAATAGCAATTTTTTCTTTCCCTTTTTATCCCTGTTATTTTCCTCTTTTTCAATTTTACCCTCTCATTTACACTAGAGGACCGTGTAAAAAATGGTGGTCGCAGAGCATAATAAATGTTTTTACGTTGAGGATTCACTTATGTGCCTTTTTAACCTCTTGCTTATTCGTAAGAAAATTCCCACCAGTCATAAGCCAAAGGAAGTATTTGATTCTATGTGGTCCCTCCAACGCCAGAGAATCAGGAGCTCATCAGACGTTCGAATGTTGTTCTCTATAAGAACCCACAACGTTAAATTGGAATCTAAATAAATTAATAATAAATTATGATCTTAGAAAATATTTTCATAATTCAAAAAGGAGTAACTAGAGAGATAATTAATGATTATTTAAATTAAATCACCTTTCAAGAAAAAGTGTAAATGCAGCGTCTTTCGCTATAAAAATATGTATCAACAAGATTATCTAGAAACTTAAAAGAAATTAATAGTGATTTTTAAAAATATTTAATAATTTAATATTTAAGGTTTGATAATTATTAAGAAATATTAATTATTGAAATTCATTCATTTTCGGTGAAAAATGTTGATACCACGGGTGCCGCGATAGAAATAGTGGGTACAAAAAAATACTTGGAACTGAAAATAAATTATAGACTTATGTGTCATAAAATTTCTAGAGACACTGTGTTCCATTGCCGTCATTTCTTCACCATTTGATCATCTCATCCTTGTAAACACTCAAGATATTAAGTTAAGGACTAGAGAAGAAAAACAAGCGATACATTGA
>JAVKPL010003962.1:0-21095 GCA_032173675.1 Gastrolobium villosum
TGTCCTGTTACTCGTTAGGTTGGTCTTGCTACTGTAACTCACGTGCAACTTCTCTAGGCTTATCAGACAAACAAACATCGGTTCACCGTCTTTCATACCTGCAACTCTTTCAACTCACAGAGAGCAAAATCTTTTACTTCTTACCACAGTCCCCTAACTCATAGCTTACACCATGACATGCCAAAAAGCCATCATCCCTGTTGCTTCCGCTTTGAACAAAAGAACCCAAACAGGGAAGAAGCTTAAGGCAGGCAACACCACAATAGACCGGACAATCATGCCTGAAAGAGGCATCGTCTTCAACTCCAAGCATGGAGAACTCAAACGGTGGATGACATAAGACATAACAACGCTGGACTGGGAGCTGTTCTTTGAACCTCCCTCAAGAGCTCGTACTGAGTTCGTAGCTGCATTCTTGGAGGGAGTAAAGAGGGAAGATCTCCTAAAACTCCTCATCAAAGGAGTGAAGGTGGACTTCTCTCCTGAGGAGATCAACGAAGCCTACAACACGGCTTCAGTTCCCACCGAACAAGACGTGTTTGAAAGATACTGTGCTGGCCGAGGAGATGAGGCCATGACTGGGGAAGTGCTCCGCGAAATAGGCACAGAGGGAGCAACTTGGGGAACCAGGGAATCCATCCTGAGGAAAAACCTCAAGTCTGAGGCCAAGGTATGGATGCATTTCATAAACTCTCGTCTGATGCCTGTAAGTAATGACTCTAGAGTGAATTGGGAAAGAGCAGTGTTGGTTTTCTGCATATTGACCAAAAAGAAGTTCGACATTGGGAAAATAGTATACAAACAGTTGGTGTCCAATGCACCAAGGAACTCCCCCTTCTTCTTCCCCTGTCTGGTCACGGAAATGTGCCAAAGGGCTGGTCTGAAAGCCACTACTCCGATTCAGGAGGAAACCATCCCAGAAGGGGCAAACATTGACCAGTCCACATTAAAAAGAATCAGGGAAAATGAAGGAATGGAGAGTGAGGGGGAGGAAGAAAAAGAGGAAAAGGAAGAAGAAGAAGAAAATGAAATCTCAGGCAATGTCCACCATAAGCAGTGATGTCTGCTCCCTGCAGTGGAGCAAATCAAGAAATCGAGGAGCAATAAGGGTCACTCCGGTGACCCCAAGTTTATTCGTTCTCCACTCATTTAACTTGATTAAATTTTTCTGGAACGAATACCTGAATATTTCGGGTGAATCGTGTCTGATTTGCTCTTGGAAAGTAACCTCTGCGGTGTACCAGGGATTCGCCACCCTGATTTATTTGTTTTTCAAAACTTTTTCTTTTAATTCTTTTTTAGTTTACCGTCTTGAGCGTCCTGATTTACCCATTAATTCTTCTGTTCAGATTTTTGCTCCTCGAGATGCTGTGGAGAGTTTACAGTGTCAGACAAAGCAACGTAGAGCATCAATCTGATTTGGAGCAACACCAAGCTCAGGAACACTACACAAAAATCGGATGCTCCAATAGTCAGCAAACTCATGAAGTTGCTGAAGGAAGGAATTTCGAGCTGCTCTACCTCTGTTTTAAAAAAAAAAAGGTCAGCTCCTCTGCTCCAAAGAACTGTGCCCAAAAGGCCCTAATCATCAAGGTTAGGAGCAAGAGCCGCTCAAAGAGCACACAGTTGAAGGTCAGCCCTATGCAAAGACAAGGGTAGTTGACTTCCAGTCAAAAAGACCTAAGAAAAAAAATTAAGAGGAGAGCAATGAAGCTAGAGAAGAAGTTAAAAATTCATTCCTACAGCAACGCAGTGAGAAAACTGACTAAAGAGCGAAAGAGGTCACACACTCACACTGAAGCTGGTGAAACCTCACAAGTCAGATGGATGCTCCAATGAAGCAATGGAAGAAGTTCTGTTAACTCTACATCGATAAATCTCAAGGAGCATTAATCTAGCACAAGAAGAGTGAAGGTAATAAGGGATTACTCGGGACGAGTAATATTTAGTTTTGGGGTGTTTGATGGTCCTCAAAAGTTGAGGTCCATTAGATACATATTGTTCCACCAAGCCCGAGTTTCAATCACAAATCACTCTCTTTAACCTCCATCTTCCATGAGGAGCAATTGTTTTAAGAAGCAGACCAGAGCAATACGTGAAACGGGAATTAGAGTAGGCTTGGAGCAAATTAACATTATCTTTTTCACATATGATTATTGGGTTAATTTGTTTTGATCAGGAATCCTAAGACCTAACAAGAGGAGCTGCACATTTAGGAAGAGAGAGAGGTGTTGCGCAGAAGGGAGCATAAAGCCTGCTACAGTACAGAAAGCAACTAAAGGAAGCAATCAGCAGCCTCTACGTCAGCAGAGAAGGTGGAGGTGTCTCCTTGCTACAGTACAGAAGCAAGAAAAGGAAGCAACCAGGAGCCGCCACATCAGCTATAGCAGAAATAGTGGGCATGTCTCCCTGATCCCAGAATTCTTGCGCACAAAGAGAAACCAAAAGCAAGGGGGACCACTTCCATCAAGTGCTGCGTTGGCAAGGAGCAAGGCTGCGATTGGAGAATATTCCTATGAAGAGCTGAGTTGGCAAGGAGCAGAGCTACCATTGGAGAGGATTTAGAGAAAGCACAGCCCTTGATGAAGGGAACAATGAGGATTAAATGAAGGGTCCTATAAAAGGAACATAGAAAACAACTAAAAGGAGGCAGACATTCTAGGATTGTTTTTATTATTCCTTTTGTTTTTCTTTAGAAAAATGCTCACTAGGAGCTAACTTTCTTTAAGTAGGTAAGGGTTCTATAGAAGTAATCCCTTTTGTCTTAGGATAACTTTGTAAGGAACACATATTTTATATATGAAATCTAAGTTTCTCTTTGGTTTAATATATTGATTCTGTGAAACCCCTTGGGCTGCAACCTCATCCCGGGACCACTCGGTCGATGAAACACTGACAGGGGCGTGTGGAGCAGTCTCAAGATCTTGGGGTAGTTTAGCCTGAAGAAAGGAGGGAGAAACACCCGGAATGAGGAGCACTGCCATGTGAATCCATGCTCTTTTGAGAAGGCAGCATGGTTTGCTTGTGTGTAACTCTAAGACCTCTGGAGTAAGGTGGGAGCAAGGCCTTGCTCTCTTCTTACCCTAAGGCAAAGTAAAGGAAGGAGCAGATTCCACTTATAAAATATGCTACCAAGAAGGGTTAACCAAAGGGATGAAAATATGGAGCCCGTGAGGACGATAAATCTGGGGCTATAAAATAAGTTTCCTTGAACATTTCTTACTTCACAATTGCTCCCTGAGGACAATAAATCTGGGGCTATAAAATAAGTTTCCTTGAACATTTCTTACTTCACAATTGCTCCCTGAGGACAATAAATATGGGGCTATAACACCCTATATTGCTTGACACGTACGCTTGCGTATAGTCGAAGAGGGTGGTCGCTCTCAGTCAGAGTAAATTGCTCCTGTTGGCAAATCTGACTATTGCTCTGTGCTCTTGCTCCTACAACATAAATTATTCCCGAGCAGCTCGCGGTTCGACCAAGCACTTATACCTATACCTTGCAGTTGGAGTAAAAGCTATAAGTGCCGCCCTAGTCAGGGAACAAAAAGATAAAGGACAGAAGCCCGTCTATTTTGTGAGTAAAGTCCTGCAAGGTGCTGAGCTTCGATACCAACAAGTTGAGAAAGTAGCACTCACACTTATCTTCGCTGCAAGGAGATTGAGGCCATACTTTCAGTGCCACCTCATTTTGGTCAGAACCAACTAGCCCATTCGTCACGTCTTACACAAACCTGACCTCGCCTAACGAATGATGTTGTGGGCGATCGAACTGTTTGAGTATCAGCTCAGGTACGAACCCAGAACCGCCATCAAAGCCCAAGCCCTTGCTGATTTCATAGCAGAGATGACACATACGCCAAACCTAACATTCAGACCACCAGTCACAAACATCAACATCGTGGAAGCTCTACGTAGACGGCTCTTCAAACGCCAAGGGTTAAGGAGCTGGTATGATAATTGAAAATCAAGACGGGCTAGCGGTGGAACACTCCCTATATTTCAACTTCAACACCACTAACAACCAGACTGAATACGAAGCTATGATAGCTGGTCTATTACAAGCCAAAAAGTTAGGATCTACTCGCCTTAAAGTTTTCATTGATTCTCAATTAGTGACTTCTCAAATCTCAGGCGAGTACCAAGCCAAGGGCCCATTGATGTGCAAGTACCTGAAAAAAGTGAAAGAGATAATGCAAACCCAAGGCAGTTGAAGTAGAACATGTCAGGCGTTAAGAGAAGACCCAAGCTGACATCCTCGCCAAACTGGCCAGTACAAAGAATCCAGGTAATAACTGCTCTGTTATTCAGCATAATTTGCCTAATCCATGCATCGTCATGAGTATTTCAGACGCAACAACTGAAGTCGCCAAAGAGACATGGACCACACCCATTGTAACGCCCGACCACTTCAAGAATCAATGATTGTCCCCTCATACTAACACGAGACTTTTCCGTGTGCTTTTTCCTCACTCGCACACTTCCTGGGAAAACTTCCCAAGAGGTCACCCATCCTAGAATTGCACCAAGTCAAGCACGCTTAACTATGGAGTTCTTCCGATCCGGGCTACTGAAAAGAATATGCATCTTGTTAGTATAGGTAGTACCAATTAATTCTTATAAGCTATTCCAAACTGTGCAGTCTCATATCTGTAAAGTCTTTGGAATCCCTCTCTTTCGGGTGTCGATTCGATTCATCTATGCATGTAACCCCCACGCTGGAAGCCTGTCAAGATCCGCTCCTTGTCCATGCCCTTTCGCACCGGCGATCACTCCCCGCCCTCGTCAGTGCTCGGGATGTTACATGTCCACCAGCTTCCGCCTAGTTCGTCCTCGAACCACACTGTACTGGAAGAGAGGCCTGCTCTGATACCACTTGTAACGCCCGGCCGCTTCAAGAATCAACGACTGTCCCCACATACTAACACGAGACTTTTCAGTGTGCTTTTTCCTCACTCGCACACTTCTTCCTCACTCGCACACTTCCTGAGAAAACTTCCCAAGAGGTCACCCATCCCAGAATTGCACCAAGTCAAGCACGCTTAATTGTGGACTTCTTCCGATCCGGGCTACTGAAAAGAAGATGCATCTTGTTAGTATAGGTAGTACCAATTAGTTCTTATAAGCTATCCCAAACTGTGCAGTCTCACATCTGTACAGTCTTTGGAATCCCTCTCTTTCGGGTGTCGATTCGATTCATCCATGCATGAACCCCCACGCTGGAAGCCTGTCAGGAGCCGCTCCTTGTCCATGCCCTTTCGCACCGGCGATCACTCCCCGCCCTCGTCAGCGCTCGGGATGTTACACCTATTGTCAATTACTTGTCTGAAAGAGTCCTTCTATCTGATCATAAGGAAGCTAGGAAAATGATGCGGAGAAGTGCGTATTTCTGTATGGTGCAAGGGAGTTTGTACAAAAGAGGATGGTCAACCCTACTCCTGAAATGCCTAAGCCCCAGTGACGTAGAGTACGTTCTAGAAGAAATCCATGAAGGGATTGATGGCCATCACATGGGCGGGAACTCACTGGCAAAGAAAGCACTCAGAGCTAGAGCAGGACGCCCACAAACATGTCAAAAGGTGTGGAAAATGATAAAGGTTCGCCAATATACATAAAGCCCCACCAGAAGAGTTGACTTTAATAATGTCCCCCTGGCCTTTCTATGGGTGGGGAATGGACATACTAGGCCTGTTCCCCCATTGCGGCTGGTCGAGTCTAATGGCTAGTTGTCACCATTGATTACTTCACCAAATGGGTGGAGGCTGAACCTGTTGCCACCATTACCTCCTAAAAGGTGAGGAAATTCTTTTGGAGAAGCGTCATATACCGGTTCGGCATCCCAGGAGAAGTCATAACAGACAATGGCGGTAGAGCACCCTCAGTCCAACGGGCTAGTAGAATCAGCCAACAAAATGCTAGCTCGAGGAATCAAGAAGAAATTAGACTGACACAAGGGTGCATGGGTAGAAAACTTGGAAAATGTCCTCTGGGTTACAGGACAACCGCCCAATCCAGCACTGGAGAAACGCCCTTCAGACTGACTTAGGACGCTGAAGCTATGATCCCAGTAGAAGTTGGTGAACCATCCCGGATGAAAGATCACGTGACAGAGTGGACCAACAGCCAAAACCTCAGAGAGGCACTACACGTCTTGAGCGAGCTCTGGGAATAAGCTGCACATTCTGAACGCCATTCAAAGGGAAAGTCACCCGCCCAGTACAATAAGAATGTCATCCGCCGAAAATTTGAAGAAAGGGACCTAGTCCTTAGGCGGGAAGACAAAGGAAACAAGAACGCCCGTGATGAAAAGCTTGCCCCAAACTGGAAAGGACGGTACCGAATAGCTAACAAGCTAGGAGGTGGGGCCTTTTCCCTGGAAACCTTGGATGGGAAAGCAATCCCTAGAGCATGGAATGCAGATAAACTTAAAAGGAATTACAGTTGATAAGAGGAATATAGGAGAGGTCACAAATATAAACAATAACTGCACTCTTTTCCTTTACCAAGATTTTATCCCAACGGATTTTTTCTTGGAAAGGTTTTTAACGAGGCAGGGCATCACCTTTAATCAATAGACATTTGTGTCAAGTCTCGACCGGTAGAGGTTTAGTTGTACTTACTTTCTTTCCATGACTAACAATTTCTTTTACGGGATGGTTCTCACCCGCACCAAACGTTGGACTGGGATGGTTCTCACCCTAGCCAGCGTACAAGTTATGGGATGGTTCTCAGCCCCGCCAAGAGATGGACTAGAATGGTTCTCACCCCCAGCAACGTATAAGTTACGGGATGGTTCTCACCCCCTCTAAGAGATGCATTAGGACGGTTCTCACCCCCAGCCAACGTACAAGTTACGGGATGGTTCTCATCCCCGCCAAGTGTTGGGCTGGGACGGTTCTCACCTCCAGCCAACCTACAAGTCACGGGATGGTTGTCACCCCCGCCAAGAGTTGGACTGGGATGGCTCTCACCCCCAGTAAATGTACAAGTCACGGGATGGCTCTCACCCCCGCCAAGAGTTGGACTGGGATGGTTCTCACCCCCAGCCAACACACAAGAATACCCAAAATACAAGGTGTAACCTTCATAAGCAATTAAACAAACACGAAGACGAAGCTGAAGGAAAATTTTATTAACTCAAAAAAGGAATACAAGATGTTGGTTGACATACCAACCATTAAAAAATGAAAAGAGAAATAATAATGTTAAACTTGCTGATCACCCGAAGGGTTAGTCTCTTCTTCGGCTGGAGGGTTTGGTCCAACTGCACCTTACCCATCAACACCGCCAGGAGCCACAGAACAGGTCCCTGCAGGTTGGTCTTCCCTCACGTCTCCATCCTCCTCTTCAATCTCTGGAGCCTCCTCAATCACCACCACTTCCTCATCTGAGATGCGATGAACCAGCCGTTCATCCTCCACCACATATTCAGGGCTGAGGCCAGCGACATCCACCCCTGGATAGGGAAACGAGACCTGGAAAAGTGTGTTGTTAAATGACTCATAGAAAACCTAGGCCAAGGCAGTCTAAGATTGATCCAAGGCGGTCTCCAACTCCTTCACCCGCCCAGCAGATCGCTCCAAATCCTCTTTGTTCAACAAGGTAACACGTAGAGCCTCCTATGCACTCGCCAACTCAGTAGTAAGCCCATCCTTTGCAGACTAAAGGTTGTTCTTCTCCACGGCGAGCTCGTCTAGTGACTTAGATAGAGTGTCATTCGCCTAAGATAGATGTTTGACCTCTTCACTATCCTTCTTCAACAATTCATTACAGTCCTGCAATGACTTATTGGCGGTTTGCAAGTCATGGACCTCCTTACCAAGCTGGCCCACTTCGGCGGTCAAGTCTTCAACCTTATGCCCCAAATGGACCAAATGATCATTCTTCTCAGAACAAAGGCGACCGCCGGTATAGGCCGCTTCTTGAATCGGCCGTGCCCGAGCAATAAGAACCTGGGTGCACTCGAAAATCGCCTGGTAGTCAATTTGTTCCGGCACCTCGACGTTCAACACTAGCTTAGGAAAGCTTGGATTAAGGTCCCTCTCTGACAGGTTCAAAGCCCTGGTTAAGGAGATTGCAGCTGAAGAAGGCTCTGTAGCACTCACCACTACGACAGAGGTATTTTCCTCCCCTATGTTACAAGTTACCATCGCCCCATCAGCAGTGAACTCATCGAAAAGATCATCCGCAATATAGCAGTCACTCCCCGCCGACTGCCCAGACACAACAGGCTCAGCTATCTCCATTTTGGCGCTCTTCGACGGGAGAGTCACTTCATCCACGAGCCACTTCTGCCTGGAATAGACACTGCCAGATGTGGCAGATGTGCAAGCAGGCTTTTCAGTCGACAAGCCTCCAACCTTGTCTTGGACATCTCTGATGATAGGACCCTGGGACCTCTTTCCCAGTTACTTGGCAAGAATGTCAGCAGCTATCCGGATTTTCTTCTTTGGTCGGGTAAGGGCTTTCCCCTTCCCTTTGTCAGCATTCTTATCCTTTTTGGTGGGAACAAGAACAATTGAAGGAACCCCGCCACCTACGGCCCTGATCCGAGCAGCCGCCTCGCATGCAACCTTTAAAGCGTCCATCGGCAAGCTATCAATTGCGAACAAAGAAAGAAACATTATTAGTCAAAGCAAAAGAAAAGAGTTAAGAAAATGTCACCTCAAACACCGCAAACAACCACCACACCTCCATAGCATAACACCTTCTTTGTGGGCCATCGCCCCAAAGACTTAAGATCCTCAAACCAACTAACCACTCGCTCTTCCTCTTGTGACAAAACGTCATACCCAAAATAATAAAAACTGGCAGGAACCTCATAGTGCCTCTTCGAACAGTTTAACTCAATCCGACTTGCTCCACTTTCCCGATCAACGAAAAAAAGTAGCTCCCCCCATCCAAGTACAGGCCTCACCCAAAAGAAGGTCTCTCGCTAGTTCTTGTATGAATCAGCGTAGGTTGTGAATATCGCCCCTAATTTGGCCCCCGCCTTGAGAGAGACCCAACCCAATTTCTTGCCAGACGGTGACACTTGGAAACAATAAAAGAATAGCCTCACAAAGCATGCTCACCCAAAGTACGGACATAATTTCTAGAACGCCCGGACGAAGGCCCAAGCATTAGGATGCAGTTGGGAGGGCGCAACGTGCAGTGGCTTAAAACTCCCATCTCAAACTCAAAAAAAAGGGAACATGACTTTTTGGTCAGAGAAGTGATTCTTGTATACAAGGAACCACCAGCCTGCAATCCCTTTGTTGCGCGGTTGGTAACAAACTTGATCAGACTCCTTAACTGACCATAACCGCCACTTGTTGTCATAGACACCTCCCCCAGTAACATCAAAATTACCCTCCAGCTCATAAGCAGTGCTTAAGACTGACGGATCTGTATACCAAGAAAATATAGTGGCAACATCTGCATCTACCCAGCTTCTAGCTGCCAAATGCTCATGAACCTGGTCACCCGCCATGAATAGCAAAGAAGCTCACTACCACCAAACCAATGAGGAGGAATAAAATACACAGTCAAACGCGAAACATGGCAACCGGCATCAAAAAATCAGAATAGCTATTCCAGAAAGTCAACTATGCCTCTACCTATTACACCCAACTCTTACCCCTAACCACCAACTTTCCTCCCCCACCTAAATCATAAACAAGTTTAACCCAAACACATGGCGTTCATACTTGAAGAATTAGATGTCTTAGAGGAGCTGGAGGTGTAGAAGTCTGAATAAGTGAGTGGGGATGGCCACCAGGGAGGCGGCACCTTATAAAGCTCTAAATCTTCAACAATAGCATCCCACATGCCATAACGTGTGAGCCGAGTATCTTTCGTATGATACCTACCCAACCGGTTGTCAGTCGACTAGTCATATTTATGACGATGGAAAGATTTTGGGAAAGGAGGAGTGTGACCACAAGATGTACATAAAAAGACTACGGTTCAACAGGCGAATATATTATTTGCAAAGGACGAGGTTGGCAAGATAATTCCAAAGGACGGTTTCTAGGGTCTTGATTAATAGAAGATAAAGGGCGAATAAGACGCCCCATACCAAAAGCAGGTCGCCTAGAAGAACGGCGACATGATTCAGGCCCAGAATTAACAGAAGGGCGCCCAGCAGAGCCAGAACGCCTCCTCTGAGAATGCCAACGCCTGCCAACATTCTGGGGCCCACCAGAACGACGCCCCCCAGAATCAGAAGTCCTTCCACTAAGCGCAACTCCAAGCCCACCACTACGGCTTGACCCAGAAGCCTCACCATAATATGGAACCACAGGACCCAGGGCACGCTCAGGCAAAAGACCCTGGATCTCCTCTTCATTGAATCCCAGAAGTTCCAGTATCCTACCAGGTGGTAAGGACTCAACCCCAGGAATCAGTGAACGGCGGGCACCAACACTACTACTGGGACCAGTACGACTAGCAAGGAAAGCGCGCATAGCCTCTCCCACAATGCAACCATGAAGTGCCTCCAAATCATCCTGAACTTCTTCCTCCTTAACCGCAACCCCCAACTCATTCAAGCCCTCCCCAGTCAACTCACCCAAATTTACCATCACAAGAAAAAGAAAGGGCAAAATACAGAAGCCAAATAAAGCAAAACAAATAGACAGGTTATAAATACAAAACAAATCTAGTAACGCTATACCTGCAACAAGGAGATGAAGAAAGGGTGGAGGAGAAGAAGAAGAAAGGATCCTGACGCAGTGCTCACAGAATGAAAATGGAGCAAAGAAAATGAGAAGCAAGAAGGTTTAGGTCTTCAAGAAAGTGTAGAAGAAGAATATAAAGGAAGGAAAACCTCTTTAAGTAAGGGCTCGAGTGTAACCTCCCTCATGTTAGTATATGGGTGTCCTGGAGACAATCTTTTGATTAAATAAAGGACACTAGATGTAGAACTTTATTTGTCACAAATAAACGAAAGCACTATTTATTAAGTTTCATATTGTGTCTCGATATTATTGTTAATATTATATAAACGAACTGGATAAATCCCTTGGAATAGAACAGGTATCTCTTGAGTATCTGTGATGAGATCACGATCATGAGGATTCAAGGATATCGCATGTTTATTCCTAATTATATGTTCCTAGTCTAGAGACACTAAGTATGGGGATCAGTGATCTCGGGTAAGACTAGTACGACTTATCTACTTGTATATGGATACAAGGTAAAGACCTCATGAGCTACAGATATGGAGATATCTTAGCTAAAGTCGTGGGTGGACCTATAAGAGTATAGCTCACACTGAACAGACCCAAAAAGAGACTCTATGAGGAAATCTCATAGGTAGTGTCATTAGAGTAATCTCTTTATGTTTGGGTATGTCTTTCCTTAGACCAGAAGTTATTACCTAGACTGTGTTCTTAAAGGCATGTTTTGATTGTATGCCTCGTCTGCCTGAAACATGGAGACTCATAGGTATACTGTTGGACGTGTCCTTAAAGGGCACAGGGCTAGGGTAATAACCTGAAGGAATTCGTCAAATTTCTGTGAGAGATTAGGTTATCTGTAAACCGGAGAAATCGGGATGACATTTACAAGGACTCGGGAATCTATACATAGTAAAAGAGATCATGAGATGATCTGCCTTTAGAGTCAGTAAATTAAAGATTCTCTATTTCGAATAAAGCTTACCCTAAACCACAGGGGTTGATACATTTCCTTACCCTAGGTTAATGCGAAGATAACCGAGACGAAGGGAAATACATACGATAACCAAATATGTGCAATAGGATGATCAAGTCATTAATCTGACTAGTTCTGGGGCAACAAAGCATTGTTAGTGCTCTGTGTTGTCATTAATGAGGGCTTGTTGGGCCCAAGCCCAGTTATGTCAGAAGCTAAGTCGGACCTAATGGGTCACACACTAACACCTTGTAGTCGTGATGAACTAGCTTTAAAGGTATTGGGCCTATAATGGTTGTTAGCCCAAGAAGCTGTTTGGAAGCTCACCTAAATGGGTGGAGGGTGCATGGAGCTTAGTAATGGGCTTGGATAGTCCAAGCCATTACTAATTAATTTAATTAGTTAAATTAATAATCAAAATTTTGAATTTTGAATTTTGAAATTTGAAATTTGAATTTGAAATTTGAATTTGAAATTTGAATTTGAATTTTGAATTTTGAAATTCGAATTTTGAATTTGAAATTTGAAATTTGGATTTTGAAATTTGAAATTTGAATTTGGAATTTGAATTTTGAAATTCGAATTTTGAATTTGAAATTTTGAATTTTGAATTTTGAATTTGAATGTTTGAACATTTGAATTCAAGTGTTTGAATTCGAATTTGAATTGGCTATGAAAAGTTATTTCATAACAAAAGGATAAGATAAGATCTTATTGGAACAAATTCCTTGGATCAAGAGGAGATCTTTGGAGATCACCTTGGGCTGTTTGGGGCGCACACTTTAGGTGATAAGGATGTCATCTTGTCACTTAAACAAAGCTCCAATCAGATTTGGTAGTTGAGAGAATAAGTGGGTGAGTTGGTTCAAATTTTGAATGCAACTACTCAACATATTTGGACCCCTTTTAGGGTTGATTTATGCGCATGGAATAGGTACTATATGATAGTTTATGAATCTGATTTTGAATGGGTTTGAACTTAGTTTCATAAGGATAAGATTGGAGGTTGTTGGCTAGATTTGTTTTGCAACAACTCCACCTTATCCTCCTTGATTTCCTGCGCCACTTTCAAATGAATTTGAAAGGATAATTTGATTTAATTATCATTCTCTCTTCCTCCTCTTGTGCGCACAACAAGACACGAGTTCCTCTCCTTAGGGTTTTGAGAAAACCTAGCCTACACTCCTTCATCTCATGCACCATTCTGTAGGGTAGTTCACTACACCTTTCCAAACAGAATACCTAGCCTCCACCTTCACCACTTGTGCGCATAGCAAGCCTCATTGTGGTGATCATCTGGTGGCTTTCAAGAAGGCGTTCTTGCGTCATTGACAAACGGTGGTGTGGATCACCATTAGAGGGTTTGAACCCTTCAGACCTGACAACTGATCAGGCCAAAAACAAGGTAACATCATGTTGTCTTAAAACATGAATCTTGTGTGCATGTATGTTTCCGCGGTAAAATTTTTTGTTTTTCCACCTTACATGCATCGGCCTTCAAGGCGAGTTAACTTTCACCTCATGCACCGGCAACATCACATACACTCCAATCGTTCGATGAGAGTAACCGTTAGACCAGTAATGGACCAGATGGAGGGTTTCCTAGTAATTTCGAGTGGACAAGACATCCCTCACGTCGCAATAAATAGGGCACTATTCGCGACGTTAAGGTGCCTGCGCATTTTAAAGCAATGATTATTTATCCCATCATTACAAACCTTCAAAAACCGAAACGTCACCTCACGTTTTGGGGACACATGGCCACTTACCCATTCTGATCGCCAAAGACTCTTGGCATTCTGATCGCCAAAGACTCATTCCATTTCGATCGCCAAAGACTCATGGCATTCCAATCGCCAAAAACTCACGACATTATAATCGCCAGTGGCCAACGACGTTTTAGTCCCTGAGAGCCATGGCGGTCTATCCGACTGCCAAAACACTATCCACCACATCAACCCCCAAAGCGCCGAGATCCCCCCAGGAAGCCAAAACAAATTATCTTGGCACCAAGCTTCGCTAGCTACCAAGCTGAGGGGCTCCTGTTCTAATGGCCCACTTCTGAACGGCCCAACGACTTGGGCCCACTTCTATTCCGATGCATAGCCGGGTTGAAACAGAAGTCAATATTATAACAAGATTCTGGCAAAGTCGAGCTCAAATAAATAAAGCTACAGTATATAAAATTGGGCTAATTATAGTAAGGAAAAATTCAACTCTGCAAATAAAAAATGAAAGAATCGAATCCCAATGGTACACCTTTCATTATAAAGACTTCAATATAAAATATAAATTGGAAAGGTGGGCTATATTAAGGCCTGTCACTCAATCTGAATTAATTACAAAATCATGATAATATTGAAAAGAGATAAAAGAGTGTGGAATCAGAATAAGAATTAATTTGATAGATGCACATAGAAGTCAACCATACATAAAATGAAATAATTAAGCAAAATCATATCATAAATTAGATCTCAATCGCTGATTCCGATGCATTATAATCCAAAACTAATTGTGGATTGATTCTCAAAATTCAAACGCGATCCAATCTTCTAGTTGATCAATCAACCTTAACTGGCAACACTTTCCTTCAAGTCTGGTCGTAGATATTGATCATTCTCAGCTTTCAACTTAGTTCTTCAAATTTGACTTTTGACAAGGCCTTGGTGAGGACATTTGCAACTTGAGAATTTGATGAGATATAACTCAATTCCACTATGCTTGATTCAATCTTTCTTCAATTAAATGTCTATCAATCTCCACATGTTTAGTGTGGTCATGATGAATGGGATTCTTTGCAATACTTATAGATGTCATGTTGTCACAAAACATATTCACAGGCAAGTTAGGGATGGGTTCTAATTATTTTAGTAGCCTCAATATCCATATTCCTTCACACACTCCTAGAGTTAAGGCCCAAAACTCAACCTCTGCACTACTTCTGGCAACAACGTGTTGTTTTGTTTCTCCAAATGACAAGAAGTTTCCCTATACAAAAGTGCAATAACTTGTCGTGGACCATCTATCAATTAGAGATCCAGCCCAATATACATTTGTACATAATTTAACACCTTTACAGTTTCCCTTTTTGAAGAATAAGCCTTTGCATGAGATCACTTTTAGGTACCTCAAGATTCTATAGATTGCCTCTAAGTGTTCCTTGTTAGGTTTGTTCATGAACTGACTAACAATATTCGCAGGGAAGCTTATATAAGGATGTGTGTGTGTGTGTCAAATATATCAACTTTCAATAAGTCTTTAATATCTTCCAGTGTTAACCAGTGGACTTTATGGGATGAGACCAATTTTAGAATTTGCTTCCATGGGAGTATCTATCAGTATATGTCCCAACATCTCAATTTCTTCAAACAAATATAAAGTGTAATTCCTTTGAGACATTAAAATACCTTCCTTGGTTCTTACAACTTTCATACCAAGAAAGTATCTTTTTTTTTTGGTAAGCAAGAAAGTATCTTAACTTACCTAGATCCTTTACTTCGAATTCATCAACTAGGGACGTCTTTAACCTATTAATTTCTTCAAACCAATATCCCATAATCACAATATCATATACATAAACAATCAAGACTATCTTTATGTGTGGTCCAAACTTTACAAATAAGGTGTGAAAGATTTAATCTTGATAGTACCCTTGTCTTTTGACAATCAAGGTGAACTTATCAAATCAAGTTCTTGGAGATTGCTTTAGGCCATATACTGACTTGAGAAGCTTGCACACCTTCTTAGGACCATTGATATTTTCAACCCCTTCATATATACTTCTTCATTTAAATCTCCATTTAAAAAGGCATTCTTGATATCCACTTGGTGAAGGGAAAATCTTGTATGCTAAATAGAAAGTAACACTTTAATGGTGTTGAATTTGGCAACCGATGCAAAGATCTCTTTGTACTCAATTCCTTAGGTTTGGATAAACCTTTTTGCTCTAATTTGGCCATGTAGCAATTGATGCTTTCATCTTTATTATATTTAAGAGTAAACATCCACTTACATCCACAAATGTCTTCCCATGAGGAGGTCCACAATGTCCTGAGTTTGATTTTTCTTATGAGACTTTAATTCTTCATTAATACCAAAAGCTAACCAAATTTTTTTACCCAAATTTTAAATACAATTTTCAAAAATAAGATTTCTGATTTTTTTTTAAATTAAAATATGTAAAGGATTAAATATCGTATCCTATTATACAATGTAATCCTAATCAAAATCTTTGGCAAAGAATATTTTATTTCTTTTACATAAAATATAAAAAGATAAAATATATCCTAAATTTTACTTGATTTCATGTTTTTCTCTCTATTCATGATATCTTCCATATCTTCTCTTTCTTCATGATATCTTTCATATCTTCTGCAATCTTCAATTATCTTGAATACTGTTTCATTTCAGAATAATTATTATTCTGAAATTTAAAAGAATCAGCTCATTAGTAATTTAAAGATAATAAATTATTATTAATTAAATTAACATTAAATTGATTGTAATCATCAAAATATATTTTAAATCAATTAAACAACTGGGGTATAATAAATATCCAACACATACATGTTCTTGTCATCATGTATCTTCAATCTCCATACATGATTGATGTTTTATGCTCTTGATCAATGCTATTCTCTTTTTGTTGTTACCTATTTGTTATCATCAAAACATACATTGTATCTATAATAATAAGTCACCATTTTTTCTTATTATTGGATAGTGAGAAATAGGAATATGAATTAAATAACATCATGTATAGAAATAAGAGGTCCCAAACGGGTATAAATCTTTAAAAGCAACGCCACATGAAATTACTTTCTCATTCCCAAAACCAATCGAAAAATAACTCTATTAAATAAACAATGCCAATGTGTATTGTTCTGTAAACAAAAAATGCAATATAAAAGCATTGAATTTGTATATTAAAAAAAAACATTGGATTTTTTTCTTTTTTTGGTAAACAAATGCATTCGATTTGACATAAAAGTTAACCTCCATGCTTTGATATTTTTTAAATTTAATTCTCAAAATAAATATTTGTTTTATATTATCATAAAATAAATGTTGATGTATTACTGAGAAAAATTAATTTATTTCATTATAAAGAGAATTCTTAACATTACTATTCAATTTTTAATTCACTTTAAACACTATATATTATTATTCTTATTTAATTTTAATCTTCATAAAATAATAAAAAATATGAATTAACAAACATGTACACACGATTAGTTGATTACTAATTAAAATTAAATTCTTTTTTTAATATAATCTATCAATTTATCAATTATTCGACTAGTTTAATTCGAGCCGGGTAGCACCACATCGAAAATTAAATTCTTTTCCACAAATAAATCAAAATATTAAGAAGACACAACCCAAGCGAAAAGACTAACACTAAAGTCTACTGATAGGTTGTTTTGATAGCAGAAAAACCACGATTGTGTCAACAAAAATAAAGTCACTGTAATGCAGAATGTTTGGATAATTTTTAATTTAAAAAATAATTATATATGTGGTGAGTACAATTGATTTTGAGAGACGTAATTTTTTTTCTTTTTGTTCAATAAAATTGATTCTAGATAATTAAGTTTTTAAAAAATATCTATATTTATACTTTGAAAGTTATTCTACTCTACTAACTAAACAAAATCATTTACTGTAATTCTACTTTTAAAATATCATTCTCTAATAAAACTTAATTTTTTAGTATTAATTCTTTTAAAATTATTTTTATTAAAATATAAACCAAACAAACTAATGAAATACTATGCCTATTCGAGAGAGCATTAGAACAAAGCTAGCATTAGGCGATAGAACATGTTACCTTTACTTAAAATTTGATGTGTGCACGGTTCGGATCGGTACAATTTTAAATGTCAAACTGAAAAAAGTGGTTCGGTTCAAGTAAATCAAGCCGATTTAAAAAAGTGATTCAATTCTAGAATCATTCAGAAAAAATGTGGTACAATTTGATTTTGGTTCATTTAATTTTCACTTTTAAAAGCCAGTATGATTTTATTGATGCAGGGTGTGAACCAACCTCTTTCAAAGAAGCCATGAGTAGCAAACAATTGATACAGGCGATGTGCAACAAAATTTGTGCCCTTGAAGATAATCACACTTGGTGTATCACAAATTTATCGACCGGGGAGCATGCCCTTCCATTTAAATGGGTACATAAAATTAAACACAACTCCAATGGGACCATTGAACACAAGTCCACAGGGAAGATTTCAACAAAAATTCGCCCATGTGCCGAAAATAGTAAGTGTTAGAACTCTCTTAGCTGTTGCAATTACAAAAGGATGGGGCATTCATTAACCGGATGTGCCCAATGCTTTTCTCAATATTGAACTCGACGAAGAAGTCTCCATGAGACTCCCACCAGTCAAGGCCATGTAAATAAGGTGTGTAGTCTACAAAAATTGTTGTATGGTTTATAATCACCAAGGAATTGTCTAGTCACACATTGACTATATCCTCAATCTTGTCAAGAGGTAAACTCATCTAATAATTGTTTCAAAATTAAATACCTTCGTGTTATCAAAAAAAAAAAAAAAAAATTTAAATACCTTGGCAATTTAAAGTATATTTTGGGCATTGGAAATAAAGATGGAAATTTTTTATGTGTCAACGGAAAGATACTTTGACATTTTCAAAGAAACAAGTTTAACTAAATGTCGATTTGCACATTTTCTTATCGAGTAAAGTCATCGGTTGGCACCGCAAGATGGTCCTGACTATGGTGACCCGACATGATATCAAAGCATTATTGGGAAACTTGCTTATCTCATTGTCATTTGCGCAAACTTAAGTTATGTAGTGCATATTCTTTCTCAATTTATTCAAGCTCAAAAGAAGCGCATTTTATGTTGCCGCACTTCGTGTTCTAAGATACCTCTAAATTCATGCCTACCGTGACACAAATAGGTGGCAAAGGGGGTAAACTCTATCCTTTTAAGAATGTCTTGAAAATATCAACCCACCCTAACCTATCTCCAACAACGAAGATATTAAAAAAAGTGAAATTTTTATAAAAATTATACTCCCCAAAATATATCAAATGAAAATGGAAGAGGTGTAGAAAAAGGTCATTAACTAATGTTTTAAAAAAAAATTAAACAACCCGAGAAGTCAACTTGCCCCGTGGTGGATTGAACCATCTTGAACCACCCTTATGTGTGTGGGTTCAAACGGGTTTGTGAGTTGTAAATCCCAACCCAGCCTGCAACTTATGGCGGGTTAAATGGGTCAACCAATGGGTTGGATTCGTTTTGACACCTCGGCAACTGGGCCAGCTACTCCTTGACTAATAGATTAGTTTTCAGTTTCTTTATTGTACTTGGTGCTTCACCCATATCATAGAAGACAAAGAAACAATTAAATGTGTGGCAATGTGGTTGCGGCAACCTATGAAGCACGGACACGCAATTTTTTATTTTTTATTTTTGAAAAATGCGTGTCGGATATCGACACACGTCCAACATGCGGTCAATATTTTGGGGCACACGATCAATGCTTTGACATGTTCGGACACCCATTTTTGATACGCGGTCAACGTTCCGACACGCATGACACTTTTTTTTATGTCTAAATTTTATTTTATTAAGTAAACATAACAAAATAATTTATAAATTAATTATTTTTGTTACGAAATTTGACATGAAAAATTAATAAGGTACAAAAAATTATTTTTGTTTATATTTATGTTATGAAATTTGAATATTTGATTGGTTATATGACTTATTTTGTGCTGTTATGTGTATTAAATATAAATTATATTACATATATTAAAAATATTATTTAATATCAAAACGTGTCCCAACATATCAAAATATGACATTTTCTAGAGGTAACATTCACACGTGCCATGTTGTATTATGTCTCATGTCAATATCGATGTAATATAGGCGGCAACAACAAAACTAGTTTGATTGAAGTCCTTTCTTGCTCCTCATGGCATGCATCATTCTCAACTAATGGAACTCTTATGTGATAATCAGGCAGCCATCGACATTACTGCCAACCCGATATTCCATGAGTGAACTTAACGTGTTCAATTGAGCTGCCGTCTAGGAGCAGATATTGGGCAACAAACTTTTCACACGGCTTATGTTGGCTCTCCCACCTTGCTTATATTTTCATAAAGGCCTTATATCTTTTGAATTCAAATTTCTTCAGAATAGGAATTTATTTGAGCTAGAATAATTTTCTGATTTGTAACAGCTCACGCTAATTATAACCGCTCACGCATTTAGTTTTCTGATTTGTAACATGCCACACATTTAATTTTCTGATTGATAATAACTCACATATATTTGTATTAAAAAGGCGTTGTCATGGCTTATAAAAAAAAAAAAGAGGCGTTGTCATGTACAACACATTTTTTATAGTGCAATGATACCTTTTGTTATTTAAGAAAACAAAATCACACTTCATAAATGACAAAAAGAAGACCCACTAAGAATGACCACTTAGTCTTTGTAGTGTTTCTGGGCTAGGCCCTCCTTTTTTATAAAAAAAAATAAAAAATGACCACTTAAAAAGTAAATTACTATCAATTAAGTTTACGATGTTTTATCATTAAATTTTAATCGTTAATTTCTATCCATTTAACGGTTATAATTTATTAAATTACGTTTATCAATTAATTATTAATTCTTAATAAATTATAACTGTCAGATTAGAGAAAATCAACGATTAAAATTTGGTGGTAAGAACTAAGAAGTTGTAAACTTAATTGGTAATAATATAATCTTCCCTAAGTACTTAGGATAAGATATTGTAATAATTAATTAGGGTTATTATCAATATTACTGCCAATCAATTTTACCGGTAGATTGATTATGTTAATTCAATGATTATATTTATCTCCATCTTTGTATGGTCATGATTCCTCATATTTAATATTTTATATTTATTTTCACCTTTCTGATTTTTCATATTTAATGCTTTCATATTAAATATGGGGGAAAAATGTAATCGTTGGATCAACATAATCAATCTAACGGTGAAATTGACTGGTAATAACATTGTTAGTAATTTTAATTAATTGTTACAATATCCTACCCCAAATACTTATTACAAAAAGAAAATTAACTAAGAGTGTTACCATACGAGTTAAATAATAGATATCTTTCACCAAAAAAAAAATAGATATCTTGAAAATTTGTAAGTTCGAGAATCATTTTAAAACAAGGATTTATTACCTATCATTTAACATGATCAGAAAAATTTTCCTACACACATAACAAATAAAATTATGAAAATAACTTTGTTAAAAATAACCAAAACAAAATTAAGTAAGAGAAGAAAAAGAGAAAGGTTATATTTAGTATCTCATTTTCTTACTAAATTGATATAAATTAATTTTACTTACCAAAAAAAAAGAAATTAATGATTAAAATTTAATAATAAGAGATTAAAAAAAAAAATAACTATCATTTGCC
>JAVKPL010003963.1:0-21237 GCA_032173675.1 Gastrolobium villosum
GGTCTGCTGGCCACTCGCTGGTGCTGGGTCGTAGGGAGGAATAGAGAAAAAAAAAGGGAAGGAAGGTTATAGACAAAACAGCAAGCATTACCATCACCACAAAAAAATATTCACAACAGCTCCAGGGCTGAAAAAAAAAAAAAAAAAACACCGGCGCGGCAAGCAGCGCCATTGCTAACATGGGTCTGAATTTCTGTTATTTTAACTCAATTTTTTTTAATCAAAATGATGTCATCTATCCATCATTCTAAAGGAATTTCATTTTTTGACCTAATCTATGCTATTTTAAACGATGTCATTATTTTAAAGGAATTTCATTTTTTGGCAAGTTTGCTGAGGTTTTCTCCTTCATTTTTAGTTTTGTGTCTATTATTCTAAAAGAATTTCATTCTTGGCAGTTCGCTCCCGTTTTCTCCTTCACTTTCAGCTTTGTGTTCACATTACAGAATTTGAAAATCCTTTCCTTTTTTGGTAAATCAGTGAATAAAATAAATATAAAAAAAAATCAATTTTCATGATGAATTCGATGGACAAGATTTTTTGATTTAAATCAATGGTCAAAATTTGTTGTAAATATTGGTAGCAGACAGCTCATTAATGTATATCTGCTCTTTTAATTTCCAAATTTGATTATCATAACAAAGAAAGAAAAGAAAAAAGATGAAGAAGAATTTTTTACCTTTTTCTATTTTTGATACTTTTCCGTTATATATGGAATGCTAATCAATATATTTTTTTTTGGTAGGTAATGCTAATCAATTTTTCTTCTAATAATAATGTAAAAAAAAATAGTAAAACAATTTTCAGTCTATTTTATTCAACATATCACACATATGAGAAATTACATTGACTTTGCTCTATTGAATATAATTCTAAATTCACGTTGCTATCTCCCCTTGGAAGAACTAGCCCCTATTAGAGTCATTTATTACTTTAGATATATTTGATGCTAAATTGATCTATAATCAATCAGGTTTATTTTTTAGTATTTCTTTTTATTTTCGCATAATTATTTTTTGATATCTTCATAAAATCTTATAATTATTACAAAATTATTAGCTTTTTGAAATAAAATATTTAATAATATCATAAATTTATTATAATTAATATATAATATAATAATATATATATATATTTATTACAAAATATACAGTATTCAATAATTAACGACTAAGGATTAATGCTATAATTTATGATTTGTTTTAATCAATTAAGATGTGAATAATAACCGTTAAAACGTTAAAATAAAAGCCAAATTAAATTTCCAAATTTAATTACAAGATTCTAATCATACCCAAAAAATCCTATTCGTAAAAAAGAAATCTTTGAAGAATCTATGAACATAATTATAATAATTACAATAGCGCGATTTCAGCAAGCAATTTAATGTATAATTATAATAGTGCGATGTCAGCAATTACAGTTGTATATAAGAAACGTTGTTACTCTTTTTTACAATCCTCATTCTTCTTATTGTGTCTCATTGTTTTCTTACACTCTCCTTCTTCTCTATTCTCTCTCTCTCTTGCTACAAGGTTTCTCTTTCTTCTGTCTTTCTTGCTACAAGGTTGCTTCACTACTCCATGATGATGCTGCATTGTCATTCTTTTTTTATTTTTTAAATTATTCTATGTTATTCTTGTTTTTCGAAGTTTATTCTGTTTATGTTGATTACCACTAACACCCGTTCACCCATGGCTACGATTATTGATAGCTGGGAAGGAAGGGTTTAATTTTTAAACCCTAAGCCGTTACGGTTTTTTGTTGTGCACATTTGTTTTAACTGTTACTCACTCCTTTATTTGATTGATTTGATATTTTTTTTAGTGTGTGAAGAAGTCTTTTAGAATGAGAAGGGTTATGGCGCATGTAGATGAGGCCGTGTCGTTGTGCGTGTCAAATTACTACCTTGAAGATGAAAAGGATATGCCTGTATCTTTTTCTGTGTTGCCAGTTCGATGGGGTGATTCTGAGAATTCTGATGATGCCAAGGAAGAGCGCGGGTATTCCTGCATGGTTTGGAAAATACTGGGTTGCAGATGATTTTCATGCAAGTCATCGGGTGGAGATTTGATCTTTGCAAGTCGAAACCCGAGATATGTTTGCTATCAAAGGATAGAAAGTGGATCAAGCTTCAGAATCCAATGAAGGCCTTTATGGATACTATAAGGACCATTTTAGTCACCATTCACTTCCTGTTTCGTGCAAAGCTGAATCCCCAAACATCTGCAAAATCTATCTGGGATAACTTGCGTAAAAATAAGGAGTTGAGGTGTGTTTGTTTTTGTTTTTGTTTTTTTTTTCCTTTTCTAGACTTCTGGTTTTTTTTCATTTTCTGATACTGATTTCTGCAAAGTACATTTCGTGAATCTTTTTTTTTTGGAAATTATTTCTAGCTCTTATGGTTTTAAGCCCTCCCAAAATGATATATTGGAACATATGCCTTTAATTGGTGAAGCTACCAAAAGGGATGCCGCCTTATCTAAATCCAAGGTTTGTATTTCCTTTTTCAAAGACATTGTGGTATTAAACTAGAAAACTAGCATTTTTTCCTCTTCTCCTTCCCCTACTCCCCTTTGGAAACTAATGATTGATTATGGTTTGAGTTTAACATTATACTGATTGATTATGGTTTGAGTTTAACATTATACTTATGTGCTCTTTCAATAAATTAATTAAACTAACTGCTAGTTGCTAGAAGAAGCTAAAATTTATATTTTCCTTAATTTAAAATTTCCTTGAGGTGTGTGTGTGTTAGTTGATGCAAGACTTAGAGCTGTTTTTGGGTTATCTTCTTGGTTTAGAATGACAGATTATATGATTATACTTTATCATATTTTTTGAATAGTTCAAGTAAATGGTTTTAGTTTCATATAGATCAATGAGCATTACATTTTGAAGTAGATTCTTGATGGAGCGGTGTCTGTCAAGACTCATGAGACTTTATTAAAGGAGGATGTTAAGTGGTGGAATTTGTGAATGTTAATAGGCTTGTTAACAGCATAGGTTTACATTGTTAGCAGGAGGGGATGCATGCATAATAATAAATAGCTTGTATCATAACGAATACTTTGAATTTCATTTTAAGGAGGCTACATAAACCTTCTTTGTACTTGGAATTAGATGATGGATCTATGAGATTTCTAGTTTGAGAATATGGAGTTTATGAAGTGGATTGTGCACAAACTTTAATTATACAACGTGTTTGATTTCAGATATTGTCTTACCTTTGGCAATTTATTTACGGTGTGTGTTCATTCATGTCTCAATTTCTTTTAATTTTCTCCTTGGTGTGTTGCCCTCTCATAACAAAATTGTTTAATTATTTTTTTCATTCCATGTCTCAATTTCTTTTGAATGTTAATTTCCTTTCAATGTTTTGCTTGAACTATGTGCTTCATTTTAATGACAATTACATGATGATTTAGTTTTTGCTCTTGGTTTTGGAGAAGAAGTTGGGGATTCAGAAACTTTCAAAAGGTTTGTTAAATATTTATTATTTCCATGAAGATGATCTTCTCTATATTATTCAAGTCATATGTATTGTTTTTAATATTTTCTTAAGATTTTAATGCTTGATTTTAGGAAGTTAAAGATTTGGCTCAGCCTCAATGTATAAAGTCAGAAGCAGAGGAGGATTTGTCTGATTTCTGTTTGTGCGCTTTGTGACGATGGTGGTAAACTTTTGTGGTATAAATTCTTTTTCATATGGGTTAATTTATTATAATGTTTTATTATCTTATGTATCTGTGACTATAGATAATTTTGTTAAGAATTATAGGAATAGTAACTATGAATAGTATTATATATACATGGTGTGTAATTTTTTGTCACATTTCTCAATTTGGCTATCAATTTTGACTTCTGTCTCAATATTTAGACACATCTTATCCAATGTCTTGGACAAACCAATTTTTACCTTAGGATTTTGGTTAAAACTTTGATTGCTATGTTGTTATTATAAATTTATAATGAGGTAATATTTAACAATAAAGGAATTATATTACATAAAAATATAAATTATGTGAATAATACTTGGAATTAAGAAAATTGCTGCTGTATGAAGGGGTTGTGGAGTTCAAAATCTCAACACTAGTCAATGTTTTCCTATACCTTATATTTGCTTTCCACAAATGACAAAATATTCTATTATTTTGGATATTAGATGTTTATGATAAATATTCTTGGTCAACCATAAATAACAGAATAACATTAAGATTTTTGAATTTTAATAAATATCTTGGAAACAACATCTTTACAAAAATGCAAGGGTATTACTGAAATAAGGATTTCCCTTACTCCTACCCTAACAAGTTGGGGTTTAATGGGGAGTGGTTTTATTTTTATTTTTATTTTGGATGACTAATTGATTATATAATATATTCTAAAGAAATTCTAAACGAGTCTAAACTTATTCTAAATAAATTCTACATGATTTTCTCATTTGCCTCCTTGTTGTAGAGTAGTATTTGTTAATATTTTTAATTTTAACTTATTGAATGATAATGTAGTTGCGATGGAACGTGCATGAGGTCATTTCATGCTACTGAGGAGGATGGTAGAGACTCTTATTGTGACTCTCTTGGTTTTACCCAGAAGGAAGTCAATGTATGATAATGTTATTTTCTTTTTATATGAATTTTAGTTGTCCTTTTTCACTTCATATAATCATGTAGAAATTTGTTTTCTTGTGGCAAAAATATGTAGGTGAGGCAGAGCTTTTATTGTAAGAATTGTCAATATAATCAGCACAAATGTTTTGCATGTGGCAAGCTGGGATCTTCTGTATAAAGTTAAGGGTGCTGAGGTATGGCTATGGCAAATAAAATCGCTTTCTCTTTACTTGTTGATTAGTTCATTTATATATTTCTCCTGCTTCAAAGTCTGTAATATCTGGTCTTGATTTCGATTGATTTGTTAAGATATTAATGACTTTTGGAAACAAGAGGCTTTTTTCAGGAGCCTCCTTCTGTTGTACGGATCTAAGTTATTTTGGGAATTCCTCTTTCAGGTCACTAAATGTTCTTCTGCAACCTGTGGCTGTTTTTATCATCCAAGTTGTGTTGCGAAGTTACTTCCCATGGTAGTTAAGTTTAAGTATGTTGGAGAGGAACTTGAGAAAAATATCGCTAATGGTCATCCTTTTATTTGTCCTGTTCATTATTGTTGTGTCTGTAAAGAATTGGAAAATAAGATGGAACCTGAGTTGCAAATGGCTGTTTGTAGGCGTTGTCCAAGGTCCTATCATCGCAAATGTTTGCCAAGGTTATTTCTCTCCTTTTTCTGTGTTTCTTGTCTTTATTTTAATATTTTAATTGATATTGTCCAGACAATTGACTCTCAAGTTGCTTTTATCAGAGAGATCTCTTTTGATGATGAAGATAATTTACCAAGGGCTTGGGAAGGTCTTCTATCAAACAATCGCATTCTTATATATTGTTTGTAAGTGTTGTATGGGTGTTTTTGTTTTTTCAATTAGTCCTTAACTGCTACTTAAGTTTTTTTGTGGTTATTTGGAACAGAAATCATGAGATTGATGATGAACTTGGGACTCTCAAAAGAGATCATTTAAAATTTAGGATGAGCAAGTCTCACAAGACATCACGGAAGAGAAAACATATTAGGGAAAATGATACAAGAGGACAGGGTGTGGGCTCATCAGCCAAAAGGCAGGTTGTAAATGAAATGACTGAAGGAGTACCTAAATGTATTGTGCCCCAACCTGGACCTCGTTATATGCTGAAGAAGGATTATGCTTCCAGTCCTCACGTTGAATATTCATGCCGGCATTCAGCTGGTTGGCTCGAAGAGTAGTTAAAACATCTTATTATTATTTTTTCCCTTTACTTCTGCACAATGATGCTACATGTTGTACATAGATGATCTTAAGATGGAGGTTGTTTACATGTTGTACATAGATGATCTTAAGATGGAGGTTGTTTACTTACTTATTTAGCTTTTGGGATCCTAAACTTTGAGGTAATGTAATAAAAAATGTACATGTTTTAGTACAAAAAAATGTGTATTGTATCTCTTCCTTAGCATCCTCGCCTCGAAGCTTGCCGCCAATTAGATGAAGAGAGAATTATATAATAGGATCACATGATGAAAATATATATATATATACAGGAAAGTAGCAATTAATGGATCATTTTTCATAAACAATTTTACACCTTCATCCTCCGCATATAGCCTGCAGATGATCTAGAAAAGAAAAAAGTACTATATACTAAATTTCTAATTTTCATAGCACGTAATGATATTGATACCAAGGGAATTCCTCTTTGATTCATATTACAAATGGATGTACAGCAGAAGAGAAACAACCTGTCCTTGAGGGACAACAATATCATTCTTTAAGATGGCATGAAGAGAGGCCTTTGCATAACTTTGACATGGTAACCACCTTAATCAAGTTAGACTTAGCTGCATCCAGCAGTGGATCTGATTGAAGGGCCTTGTCAAAACAATACTTGGCCTCTTCCCAAAGACCCTCAGCAACAAACACTAGACCCAAATTGTTGAATGCAGGAGCATATCCAGGCTGTAGTTCAAGTGATTTTGTAAACATTGCCTTCGCCCGTTGATATTGTTTCTGATGACGATACAGAATTCCCAAGTTGGATAATATAGCATGTGCTTGTTGAGTTGTTGCCGAAGACAAGGCCTGCTTGTATACTTGTTCAGCTTGTGATGATTCTTCTGATAGTTGAAGTGAGACACCTATACATGCATTTTTGACTCATGAACACCGAAAAAATGGAAAAGTTCTTTCATGGGAAAGGGGGGTCAGGAAAGGGAGCCGAAGTGCCAGAACACCGTTGGTAATACCAAGGACATACACTATTGAACATGAGAAAATACATATTCCTGTTACACCCAATAACAGAGAGGGAGAGAGAGCATACCTAGGTTAGACCATGCATAGCAGCAATCCTTGTCACAGGCAACAGCAGCCTTGAGGTACTTCTGTGATGTTTTGAATTGCCGAGCACAAAGACTATGAACACCAAGTTGGAGCCACCGCACAGCATCATTAGGATCTTCTGCTATGGCCTAGTAGAAAAAGAATGACACGCCAAACAAAGATGTGAGAAATTATATCCATCATAGAAACACCTAAAGACATTACGATATATGACTTTTAAGATAAGAAGCTGTCTCAACAACAGAGTATGCATGATAAAAGCTCAATTAGCAAGTGGATCATTAAGATAAAGCTTGAAAATTCTTCATCCCCTGAGCGATAACTGCACCTCAACCTGGGGATGATAACAAATAAAGTAATAAATTACCTGTTTTAAACTGCAAATGGCTCGCTCTTCCACTTCTGTCAGCCCATGCTCTTCATTTTCATACGCTGCTGCTATCTCATGCTGAGCCTTGTGAACCATGGCAAGCCCGGCCCATGCTATTGGAAGCTCAACCAGGGATGAATCACCATCTCTTATTATAGAAGCCATCTCGTTTCCAGCACACGAAAGCAGTTCACTAGGATCTTGAGATCTTTCTGCCTCCTTTATTCGATGGACAGCAACAGCATATCGAGTAGACATGCAATTGGGCTCCAGTTTTGCTGCCTAAAAAGCAATGGCAACAGAGGGAGGGGAAAAATTAGTAGATGACAATCCACAGTGCCACAACTTCCACAGAAGCTGTTTTTCTAAAAAGAAGGGCAAAACGTTAAAATGCAATACAAACGTAATACAATCGTGACCAATGAGAATAATGCCTGCCTTTTTAAATATGAAAAAGAATGCATTCAAAAGGATCCACAAAAATTTGTTGCAAATAATCAGAGATCTAAACATTTCCGCCAAGAGCAAGGACCAAGAGACCAATGAACAACCTCAATAAATACGCTATAAATGACTGTAGCAAGGGGCCATGAGCACCTTCTCCAAGCACTTGCGGGAACTTCGATGATCACCACTAATAGAAAACGCATAGGCAAGATTTGACCATATATGGGCTGATTTGCCGTCTGCTTTAATTGCAGCTAACAAACATTCCTTAGCAACATTAGCAGCCATGACCTGCTCTGCCAAAGCATCTTCAGCAGCACTTGCACCAGCACCTGGAAGTAAAGAAGAATCATACAACAAAAAAAGCATATTACAAAAATTTCTTCAACCACTTAATAATAAATAACAAATAAAAGTAATATCCCCCAAAAATTGAGTGCATAGAGCACGGTACCTGCTATAATCGAAGCATATTTACACAAAAGAAGGGTAGAATAATTGACCAAAGCTGCAGGATGGTTTTGATCTTTTAGTATCAACCCTTGGAAACATTTTGCGGATAATTCCAAATTCCCACTGCAAGGTTATGTAGTTAGTAACAGTACAGAGGAAAGATGTAATGTGCTCGTGTCAAAAGAATGGACATACGAAGAGAACACGAGATACAGAAGATTTCTTATTCAGGACAGCAAGAAAGTGTTCTTGCTCAAAGAAAAACACAATAAAGGTGTCACAATAACTCTTCCTCTGCAGAGAATGTCTCTGGCCTACTCACTCTCTTGATTAAAATAATTCTCGATCCCTTTTTCTTCCGTCCCTCTCCCTGTTTAAATGAAAACCTCCTTCTAACTGATTCCCACCCATTAACCGCCTTTATTTAATTTTTTCCCCCTGGCCCACTTGGCCTGCCCCCTTTATATTTCTTCTAACATAGGTATGAATTATAGGGAGTTTCCTTACAGATATGAATGGAAAAAAAAACTCAAATATACTCTTTTCCAATTAAAGCCAAAAAAATATTGGTATTTACCAAATAATTCAATGCACTATTCAGGAAAAAAAGAGTGGAATATCTCCTGGAACAGTATAGCAACAGATCTCTATTATAAAAGCAAAAACCATTATTGCATAGATGTTCTAGTCATTCAAAATTTTCCAGTCTAAACTAGTACTCTTCAAAGTCCGCCATAATGTCTTGTATCTGTTCTGAAGATGAACTTTTCATTTTCCTCTTAATAAAAACTTTACTATTTGGCCACTCTTTTTCAGATAATTTTAATACAAATTTTTATCTCTAAAGGAAAAATTACATTTTTTTTGCCATTTTTCTCAAGGGGTTGCGCTTCCTTTCCTGTCTTGTACTAGGCCATAAAACTTCCCTATTTGTCATAGTCTCTTTTCCTTGTGTGGTGAATCTGGTGACCAATACTATGGTCTCTCAAAATTATTACATGCGCAAAACAAAAGATTTACATCATATTTCATATGATTTTTGATTTCATCTATCAATGCAACAGCAATAATGGTCTGTCTCTGTCCATTCAAAATGAGCTTTCCTTCTCTATTTTTCATATTTTCATTCCTTCAAGGTCTCTTCAATTATTTCAGGTGCAAAATGAAAAAGGAAATTCCATATGCTATGTCAAAAAATCTTCTCTACTCAATGTTCTTAAGTAATCATAAGATAAATTTATTTCAAAACCTCTCTGTTTTCAAGGATCTTATCTTCATTTCCTCTGTAAATTGCTTTATTCACAGTGCTATAAAATAATAGATATTAACACACAAAAAAAAGAAGAAAAAGACACTGTCACCACATATCACATGGGGATGAACCAAGAATTTGTTAAAGGTGCTAATTCATATGGAAATGTTAAATAAAAATAATAATAACAGCCCCAGTATGTTAATTTAATACCTAAAGAAAAAGGTGATTACCATTCAAATTTCAAACTTACATTTGAAGATAAGCTATCCCAAGATTTCCTAGGCAATCATAGTTCTCTGGCGCAATGACCAACAGCGATGACAAAACTGAGATAGCACTCTACACCAGTATTTGAAGTTTAAATTGGTCAGGCAAAGGGGGAAAAAAGTAGTCACATCAAATACTAAAACTGAAACAGAAACATCATATATGCCTTAAGAACAATAAAGCATAAGCAGAGAAGGAAAACAAGGTACTTGTACCTGCACGCGACCAGTTTTAAGAAGGATAAATCCTAGTGTATTCCATACAGCTGCCTGTCTTATATCTGACTGCACCGACTCTTTCAGTTTAGAAAGAATTTCCTCAAGTTCGCAAGGTTCAAGTTCTTTATCTGAACTATTTTCTGATGAACTTTCTAGTATCAGGCACTATAAGGATTATAAAATATGTTAATGAACAGAGATTAGAATTATTAATCTATCAAATTAAGATTATTGCACCTGTGCATGGTGAATCTGAACTAAAGAAAGCAACTCTGGCCTATCAATCTCAGCCTCAGATCTGAGTAAGATCTCTTCTGCCTTCTCATAAGCCAATACAGCCTGAAAAATTTTAAAGACCCAATGAGTAAACTATATAAAAAAAAAAAAAAAAAAACCACTCCCCATTAAACCCGACTAGCGAGTGTGGGGTGGAGTAAATCCTTGTACGCAGCCTTACCTTTGCATAATTGCAAAGAGGCTGTTTGCTGGATTCGAACCCATGACCTTTCAGTCATGAAGGAACAATTTTACCACTGTTTCGGTTCGCCCCCTTACCCAATGAGTAAACTATATATATCGAATAAAACAGATGAATTTTAAACACTACCTTTTGAGGTTGGCTTAATCTTTGGTACATCAAGCCAAGTATAAAATGAGCATGAGCATTTTTGGGCATCTTCTTTGCAACATGAACCAAGCCCTACAAGCATGAACTTATTTTGTCAGTTATAAAGCAAGAACAACAGCATCAACAATAACAAAGGTCATAACCATAACAATAAATTACTAGTATGTCAAGATTATAGTTTTGGCTTTCCAACCTCCCACTTTGCCACAGAAATAATTGATTCAACGATAGAAAGATGGTGATAATATCGGAAGAAAGTCATCTATAATTCAATCATGGTAAAGTTAAATGTTCAGCAAACAGCTTGTATTGAACAAGATTCATGGTCATAGATACCTATGAAATAAACCCCATCATAAGCTATAAAAAGAAAAACAATGATGGAACCCAAAATATTCAATAGGAAAGATAACAATTGAACAGTAAAATACTTCCATTATCTCAAGATTCATCACAGAGACACTAACCACTAAACGTAAGAAAGAGATAACATGAAATACAAAGGAATAACAAGAAAAACACCAAAAGGCCTCACTCACTCTCAAGCAAATACCTATGCCAAAGAGATCCTTTCCAAAACCCAATTCATCAAATTACTCAATATCCCCCTATCACCCTACACACACTCCTTTTATTCTACCTTTAGGAATATTAAAGAATAATTTCCCTAACAAACTAGCTAATTCCCTAACTAACTTTGCATTGCTGAACTTGGGCCCACTAGTCATAGCCCATCAAACAATAAACGACCAATTAAGAGAAATGAGTTAAGCATAAATCATCTGAAGTGAGTTGAAATTTAAATAATGCTGATATGCTACATATCAGCTACATCATCTATTTATGCTCACAACTTGAGAAGAGGAACAAAATATTAGGAGGTTCTTTTCTTAATGGTAACATAGGAACAAGGAAAGTGTTTCCATCTTCAACAGGTATGCATCAATTCTCACATTATATGGCTAGAAATATTTCAATAAATCAAGAAAAGCACAAGGAAAAAAGTCCATCTGCATGCCTAGACATGACCCATCTCCTATATTTTATCCAAAAAAAAAAAACAGTTGAAAATTATTTTCCTGTAGATACGACTTTCGGTGGGACCCACGAATTAAAAAAAAAAAAAAAAGAGAAAGAGGCGCTGTTATCGATGAAAGCTGTGAGTGCAGGAAAAGAAAATTTTGGTTATGTTACATAACTCTTACATTTCCCTTAAATTAAAAGGAAGAACTCTTTAATGATTTTAGAGTAAACTCACAGTCTTCATGCTGCTAACTTTTTCCTCCCGAGATGAATGAGCCCCATGAACATGCTGATCACCATCCACATCAACTCCACAATCAAGAGAAGAATCCGTCTTGCTAAGTCTGGAGCGGCATTTCCCCAGTTTATTCAATTTTTTACCTTCACCTTCAATGCTATCAGTGTCTTTGGACAACAAACTCTTAACATGACTGTTTTCGACAGTTGCCAACCTATATATAAATTAAAAAAAAAGAAACAAACGACAACAAGCAACAAAAAAAGATATTCAGTATTAATATAGATAATTCATTTTGCACTAATAGGTCCCATCATCTGAAGAACTTTTTTTATATAGTTTAAGAAATCTTGATGACAATTAAACGAACTATAAAGAAAATGGATTCTTTCATAAAACAATGTGGAAAATTTTCCCTCTAACCAAACTTCATTAGACTACAATACTCCAAAAAAATTTCCAAAATGAATAGAATGCTATATAATAACACAAAGAAATTTACAGTCACTGAGCAAAGGACCGCAAATTCACATCAATGTGACGCCTATTTTTGTCCTAGGAATTGCATAACTTGGTTAGTTCAACGTTCAACTATATCGTTCAACTTTATCTTCAATAAAATTACAAGTTCCGAACCCTAAGGCCCCTTATCCATCCTCATAGCCTTTATTGTAGGTCAAAGTCCTTGTGGCCAAAAGAACCCAATCCGAACGAACAGGCATTGGAACACTCTCAAAACACACATGAATACAGCCAAAAATAGATAACAACTCTACATTTTCCAGAATCTCGTAACACACGAGATATCATTCTAATTTACTCACAGTTGAATGGGAAAGAGATTCTCCTCAATAAATAAATAAAAAAAGTTCAAAAACGAATGTTCTCATAAATGAGCCTCTGATAGCTGAGAACAATGAAATGTAGAAACTCAGAAAACCGCTAGCGATACTAGAACGCCCAAACTACCCTTAGGGTTCGGTCTTTACCTAAACTAAATTAGCAAGAACTCATAGGGTTCGGTTAATTTTCATGTTCGAGATTTCAATTTCTTCTCTGTGATTGAAGAAACAAAATATTAAAAAAAAAAAGAAAAAAAGAAAAGAAATGAAGGTATATGAGAATGAGGAAGAACAAAAACCTAGTAACTTGCGGAGGAGGGACAAGTGAAGAAACGTCGTCGTCTGCTTCGGCTTCAGGAGGATCGACGTTGAGGTCAGCCAAAACGACGAGCTTCGTTGTCGTACGGTGAAGACTCTTCGAGTTCGAGCACTCTCCTGCTCCCAACTTCTCCGCCATCTCTTCAGTGTTAGGTTTCGCGTTCGGCATTTTCTTTTTTTGCGTTTCTTTTTTTGCGTTTCTATATGTATGATTTTGTGCACCCTCGTTGTTGTTTTTTCAAATTATATTTGTTGGAAACATGGGTTTGATTTTTGTTATTTTAACTCAATTTTTTTTAATCAAAATGATGTCATCTATCCATCATTCTAAAGGAATTTCATTTTTTGACCTAATCTATGCTATTTTAAACGATGTCATTATTTTAAAGGAATTTCATTTTTTGGCAAGTTTGCTGAGGTTTTCTCCTTCATTTTTAGTTTTGTGTCTATTATTCTAAAAGAATTTCATTCTTGGCAAGTTTGCTCCCGTTTTCTCCTTCACTTTCAGCTTTGTGTTCACATTACAGAATTTGAAAATCCTTTCCTTTTTTGGTAAATCAGTGAATAAAATAAATATAAAAAAAAATCAATTTTCATGATGAATTCGATGGACAAGATTTTTTGATTTAAATCAATGGTCAAAATTTGTTGTAAATATTGGTAGCAGACAGCTCATTAATGTATATCTGCTCTTTTAATTTCCAAATTTGATTATCATAACAAAGAAAGAAAAGAAAAAAAGATGAAGAAGAATTTTTTACCTTTTTCTATTTTTGATACTTTTTCGTTATATATGGAATGCTAATCAATATATTTTTTTTTGGTAGGTAATGCTAATCAATTTTTCTTCTAATAATAATGTAAAAAAAATAGTAAAACAATTTTCAGTCTATTTTATTCAACATATCACACATATGAGAAATTACATTGACTTTTGCTCTATTGAATATAATTCTAAATTCACGTTGCTATCTCCCCTTGGAAGAACTAGCCCCTATTAGAGTCATTTATTACTTTAGATATATTTGATGCTAAATTGATCTATAATCAATCAGGTTTATTTTTTAGTATTTCTTTTTATTTTCGCATAATTATTTTTTGATATCTTCATAAAATCTTATAATTATTACAAAATTATTAGCTTTTTGAAATAAAATATTTAATAATATCATAAATTTATTATAATTAATATATAATATAATAATATATATATATATTTATTACAAAATATACAGTATTCAATAATTAACGACTAAGGATTAATGCTATAATTTATGATTTGTTTTAATCAATTAAGATGTGAATAATAACCGTTAAAACGTTAAAATAAAAGCCAAATTAAATTTCCAAATTTAATTACAAGATTCTAATCATACCCAAAAAATCCTATTCGTAAAAAAGAAATCTTTGAAGAATCTATGAACATAATTATAATAATTACAATAGCGCGATTTCAGCAAGCAATTTAATGTATAATTATAATAGTGCGATGTCAGCAATTACAGTTGTATATAAGAAACGTTGTTACTCTTTTTTCCAATCCTCATTCTTCTTATTGTGTCTCATTGTTTTCTTACACTCTCCTTCTTCTCTATTCTCTCTTTCTTGCTACAAGGTTTCTCTTTCTTTCTGTCTTTCTTGCTACAAGGTTGCTTCACTACTCCATGATGATGCTGCATTGTCATTCTTTTTTTATTTTTTAAATTATTCTATGTTATTCTTGTTTTTCGAAGTTTATTCTGTTTATGTTGATTACCACTAACACCCGTTCACCCATGGCTACGATTATTGATAGCTGGGAAGGAAGGGTTTAATTTTTAAACCCTAAGCCGTTACGGTTTTTTGTTGTGTACATTTGTTTTAACTGTTACTCACTCCTTTATTTGATTGATTTGATTTTTTTTTTGTAGTGTGTGAAAAAGTCTTTTGGAATGAGAAGGGATATGGCGTATTCAGATGAGGCTGTGTCTTTATGCGTGTCAAATTACTACCTTGAAGATGAAAAGGATATGCCTGTATCTTTTTCTGTGTTGCCAGTTCGATGGGGTGATTCTGAGAATTCTGATGATGCCAAGGAAGAGCGGGTATTCCTGCATGGTTTGGAAAATACTGGGTTGCAGATGATTTTCATGCAAGTCATCGGGTGGAGATTTGATCTTTGCAAGTCGAAACCCGAGATATGTTTGCTATCAAAGGATAGAAAGTGGATCAAGCTTCAGAATCCAATGAAGGCCTTTATGGATACTATAAGGACCATTTTAGTCACCATTCACTTCCTGTTTCGTGCAAAGCTGAATCCCCAAACATCTGCAAAATCTATCTGGGATAACTTGCGTAAAAATAAGGAGTTGAGGTGTGTTTGTTTTTGTTTTTGTTTTTTTTTTCCTTTTCTAGACTTCTGGTTTTTTTTCATTTTCTGATACTGATTTCTGCAAAGTACATTTCGTGACTCTTTTTTTTTTGGAAATTATTTCTAGCTCTTATGGTTTTAAGCCCTCCCAAAATGATATATTGGAACATATGCCTTTAATTGGTGAAGCTACCAAAAGGGATGCCGCCTTATCTAAATCCAAGGTTTGTATTTCCTTTTTCAAAGACATTGTGGTATTAAACTAGAAAACTAGCATTTTTTCCTCTTCTCCTTCCCCTACTCCCCTTTGGAAACTAATGATTGATTATGGTTTGAGTTTAACATTATACTGATTGATTATGGTTTGAGTTTAACATTATACTTATGTGCTCTTTCAATAAATTAATTAAACTAACTGCTAGTTGCTAGAAGAAGCTAAAATTTATATTTTCCTTAATTTAAAATTTCCTTGAGGTGTGTGTGTTAGTTGATGCAAGACTTAGAGCTATTTTTGGGTTATCTTCTTGGTTTAGAATGACAGATCATATGATTATACTTTATCATATTTTTTGACTAGTTCAAGTAAATGGTTTTAGTTTCATATAGATCAATGAGCATTACATTTTGAAGTAGATTCTTGATGGAGCGGTGTCTGTCAAGACTCATGAGACTTTATTAAAGGAGGATGTTAAGTGGTGGAATTTGTGAATGTTAATAGGCTTGTTAACAGCATAGGTTTACATTGTTAGCAGGAGGGGATGCATGCATAATAATAAATAGCTTGTATCATAACGAATACTTTGAATTTCATTTTAAGGAGGCTACATAAACCTTCTTTGTACTTGGAATTAGATGATGGATCTATGAGATTTCTAGTTTGAGAATATGGAGTTTATGAAGTGGATTGTGCACAAACTTTAATTATACAACGTGTTTGATTTCAGATATTGTCTTACCTTTGGCAATTTATTTATGTGACGGTGTGTTGGTTCATTCATGTCTCAATTTCTTTTAATTTTCTCCTTGTTTTGCAACTCTCTTTTTTTCTCCTATAAAATATGTGCCCTCTCATAAAAAAATTGTTTAATTATTTTTTACTCTATATTATTTATTATTATAAGGGCTTAACAAAATTTGAATGTTAATCCTTTGTCACAAGGCTTGATTTGGTGGATTTTAATGACAATTACATGATGATTTAAGCAGTTTTTGCTCTTGGTGCGCGAATGAGGTTTGTTAAATATTTATTTTTCCTTTGAAGTGATCTTCTCTGATATTTTTGTTCCTTTTTTTTTCTTTTTATTCAAGTCATATGTATTGTTTTTAATATTTTCTTAAGATTTTAATGCTTGATTTTAGGAAGTTAAAGATTTGGCTCAGCCTCAATGTATAAAGTCAGAAGCAGAGGAGGAAATTCTGTTTGTGCGCTTTGTGACGATGGTGGTAAACTTTTGTGGTATAAATTCTTTTTCATATGGGTTAATTTATTATAATGTTTTATTATCTTATGTATCTGTGACTATAGATAATTTTGTTAAGAATTATAGGAATAGTAACTATGAATAGTATTATATATACATGGTGTGTAATTTTTTGTCACATTTCTCAATTTGGCTATCAATTTTGACTTCTGTCTCAATATTTAGACACATCTTATCTAATGTCTTGGACAAACCAATTTTTACCTTAGGATTTTGGTTAAAACTTTGATTGCTATGTTGTTATTATAAATTTATAATGAGGTAATATTTAACAATAAAGGAATTATATTACATAAAAATATAAATTATGTGAATAATACTTGGAATTAAGAAAATTGCTGCTCTATGAAGAGGGTTGTGGAGTTCAAAATCTCAACACTTGTCAATGTTTTCCTATACCTTATATTTGCTTTCCACAAATGACAAAATATTCTATTATTTTGGATATTAGATGTTTATGATAAATATTCTTGGTCAACCATAAATAACAGAATAACATTAAGATTTTGAATTTTAATAAATATCTTGGAAACAACATCTTTACAAAAATGCAAGGGTATTACTGAAATAAGGATTTCCCTTACTCATACCCTAACAAGTTGGGGTTTAATGGGGAGTGGTTTTATTTTTATTTTTATTTTGGATGACTAATTGATTATATAATATATTCTAAAGAAATTCTAAACGAGTCTAAACTTATTCTAAATAAATTCTACATGATTTTCTCATTTGCCTCCTTGTTGTAGAGTAGTATTTGTTTATATTCATAATTTTAACTTATTGAATGATAATGTAGTTGCGATGGAGCGTGCATGAGGTCATTTCATGCTACTGAGGAGGATGGTAGAGACTCTTATTGTGACTCTCTTGGTTTTACCCAGAAGGAAGTCAATGTATGATAATGTTATTTTCTTTTTATATGAATTTTAGTTGTCCTTTTTCACTTCATATAATCATGTAGAAATTTGTTTTCTTGTGGCAAAAATATGTAGGTGATGCAGAGCTTTTATTGTAAGAATTGTCAATATAATCAGCACAAATGTTTTGCATGTGGCAAGCTGGGATCTTCTGATAAAGTTAAGGGTGCTGAGGTATGGCTATGGCAAATAAAATCGCTTTCTCTTTACTTGTTGATTAGTTCATTTATATATTTCTCCTGCTTCAAAGTCTGTAATATCTGGTCTTGATTTCGATTGATTTGTTAAGATATTAATGACTTTTGGAAACAAGAGGCTTTTTTCAGGAGCCTCCTTCTGTTGTACGGATCTAAGTTATTTTGGGAATTCCTCTTTCAGGTCACTAAATGTTCTTCTGCAACCTGTGGCTGTTTTTATCATCCAAGTTGTGTTGCGAAGTTACTTCCCATGGTAGTTAAGTTTAAGTATGTTGGAGAGGAACTTGAGAAAAATATCGCTAATGGCCATCCTTTTATTTGTCCTGTTCATTATTGTTGTGTCTGTAAAGAATTGGAAAATAAGATGGAACCTGAGTTGCAAATGGCTGTTTGTAGGCGTTGTCCAAGGTCCTATCATCGCAAATGTTTGCCAAGGTTATTTCTCTCCTTTTTCTGTGTTTCTTGTCTTTATTTTAATATTTTAATTGATATTGTCCAGACAATTGACTCTCAAGTTGCTTTTATCAGAGAGATCTCTTTTGATGATGAAGATAATTTACCAAGGGCTTGGGAAGGTCTTCTATCAAACAATCGCATTCTTATATATTGTTTGTAAGTGTTGTATGGGTGTTTTTGTTTTTTCAATTAGTCCTTAACTGCTACTTAAGTTTTTTTGTGGTTATTTGGAACAGAAATCATGAGATTGATGATGAACTTGGGACTCCCAAAAAAGATCATTTAAAATTTAGGATGAGCAAGTCTCACAAGACATCACGGAAGACAAAACATATTAGGGAAAATGATACAAGAGGACAGGGTGTGGGCTCACCAACCAAAAGGCAGACTGTAAATGAAATGACTGAAAGGGTACCTAAATGTATTGTGCCCCAACCTGGACCTCGTTATATGCTGAAGAAGGGTTATGCTTCCAGTCCTCATGTTGAATATTCATGCCGGCATTCAGCTGGTTGGCTCGAAGAGTAGTTAAAACATCTTATTATTATTTTTTCCCTTTACTTCTGCACAATGATGCTACATGTTGTACATAGATGATCTTAAGATGGAGGTTGTTTACATGTTGTACATAGATGATCTTAAGATGGAGGTTGTTTACTTACCTATTTAGCTTTTGGGATCCTAAACTTTGAGGTAATGTAATAAAAAATGTACATGTTTTAGTACAAAAAAATGTGTATTGTATCTCTTCCTTAGCATCCTCGCCTCGAAGCTTGCCGCCAATTAGATGAAGAGAGAATTATATAATAGGATCACATGATGAAAATATATATATATATACAGGAAAGTAGCAATTAATGGATCATTTTTCATAAACAATTTTACACCTTCATCCTCCGCATATAGCCTGCAGATGAACTAGAAAAGAAAAAAGTACTATATACTAAATTTCTAATTTTCATAGCACGTAATGATATTGATACCAAGGGAATTCCTCTTTGATTCATATTACAAATGGATGTACAGCAGAAGAGAAACAACCTGTCCTTGAGGGACAACAATATCATTCTTTAAGATGGCATGAAGAGAGGCCTTTGCATAACTTTGACATGGTAACCACCTTAATCAAGTTAGACTTAGCTGCATCCAGCAGTGGATCTGATTGAAGGGCCTTGTCAAAACAATACTTGGCCTCTTCCCAAAGACCCTCAGCAACAAACACTAGACCCAAATTGTTGAATGCAGGAGCATATCCAGGCTGTAGTTCAAGTGATTTTGTAAACATTGCCTTCGCCCGTTGATATTGTTTCTGATGACGATACAGAATTCCCAAGTTGGATAATATAGCATGTGCTTGTTGAGTTGTTGCCGAAGACAAGGCCTGCTTGTATACTTGTTCAGCTTGTGATGATTCTTCTGATAGTTGAAGTGAGACACCTATACATGCATTTTTGACTCATGAACACCGAAAAAATGGAAAAGTTCTTTCATGGGAAAGGGGGGTCAGGAAAGGGAGCCGAAGTGCCAGAACACCGTTGGTAATACCAAGGACATACACTATTGAACATGAGAAAATACATATTCCTGTTACACCCAATAACAGAGAGGAGAGAGAGCATACCTAGGTTAGACCATGCATAGCAGCAATCCTTGTCACAGGCAACAGCAGCCTTGAGGTACTTCTGTGATGTTTTGAATTGCCGAGCACAAAGACTATGAACACCAAGTTGGAGCCACCGCACAGCATCATTAGGATCTTCTGCTATGGCCTAGTAGAAAAAGAATGACACGCCAAACAAAGATGTGAGAAATTATATCCATCATAGAAACACCTAAAGACATTACGATATATGACTTTTAAGATAAGAAGCTGTCTCAACAACAGAGTATGCATGATAAAAGCTCAATTAGCAAGTGGATCATTAAGATAAAGCTTGAAAATTCTTCATCCCCTGAGCGATAACTGCACCTCAACCTGGGGATGATAACAAATAAAGTAATAAATTACCTGTTTTAAACTGCAAATGGCTCGCTCTTCCACTTCTGTCAGCCCATGCTCTTCATTTTCATACGCTGCTGCTATCTCATGCTGAGCCTTGTGAACCATGGCAAGCCCGGCCCATGCTATTGGAAGCTCAACCAGGGATGAATCACCATCTCTTATTATAGAAGCCATCTCGTTTCCAGCACACGAAAGCAGTTCACTAGGATCTTGAGATCTTTCTGCCTCCTTTATTCGATGGACAGCAACAGCATATCGAGTAGACATGCAATTGGGCTCCAGTTTTGCTGCCTAAAAAGCAATGGCAACAGAGGGAGGGGAAAAATTAGTAGATGACAATCCACAGTGCCACAACTTCCACAGAAGCTGTTTTTCTAAAAAGAAGGGCAAAACGTTAAAATGCAATACAAACGTAATACAATCGTGACCAATGAGAATAATGCCTGCCTTTTTAAATATGAAAAAGAATGCATTCAAAAGGATCCACAAAAATTTGTTGCAAATAATCAGAGATCTAAACATTTCCGCCAAGAACAAGGACCAAGAGACCAATGAACAACCTCAATAAATACGCTATAAATGACTGTAGCAAGGGGCCATGAGCACCTTCTCCAAGCACTTGCGGGAACTTCGATGATCACCACTAATAGAAAACGCATAGGCAAGATTTGACCATATATGGGCTGATTCTGCCAAAGCATCTTCAGCAGCACTTGCACCAGCACCTGGAAGTAAAGAAGAATCATACAACAAAAAAAGCATATTACAAAAATTTCTTCAACCACTTAATAATAAATAACAAATAAAAGTAATATCAGCAATACGTAATTCTAACCAGGTGCTAAAA